>JAGFZM010005794.1:0-58766 GCA_017657215.1 Limnothrissa miodon
AGCATGGTATTCCGTAGTGAAGATGGCACAAAAGCTAAACTTTTCCTTGTGGTTTTTCTTGAGAAAGCTGACTGGTTAGTCTCTGACAATTCTTTCTGACTTCCTACATTTTCCATATGACTGGAGTGTGATGAGCTAAACCCAGTAACTCTTCTGTTTTCTGAGTCAATAACAACGGTTTGGCTCTTGGTGATTTCCATGTCGTCTACTACTGAACAAACAGCGTCTACAAAATGTTGGCTCTGATGGACATTTTGGTTCTTAGCAAGGGCTACATTAACACACTGACTTGTCTGATCAGATTCAGTTTTAGTCATTTGCATATCTGCTGGCCACAAACCTTCAACCGTACGTAAACAGTCTTTACTTATTTTCAGATCCATGGAGACATTCTGAATACCACATTCTCTGTCGTTTTGAACGGTGTTGTGTCTTCCGGTGAATGCTTCTGTCAATTCCATCTCATCATTTTGAGTAAACATCACACTCTTATTTGTAGTTGGGAAATTTTCCTGTTCTGCAGTCACGTCAATGACTTTTGTAAATTCCATTCCAACAGTATCCTCAGAGAAAATCTGTGTCATCTCACCTCTCCTGATAGAGTTTAGTGACGACCCTGGCATATCCATCCCTTTAATGTTTGTTGCAGCAGTCTGACTCTTTGTTAAGTCCATGTCATCCGGATTAGGTGATTTCAAGGAACTCATGAAGCTTTCACATTCCAGTTTGAATAAATTAGTGTTCCCTTGTGCAACGGCCCATGACTTTTCCTGCCGGTCTGCTTGTTGATTTTGGAGAAAACCTCTTCCATCTATTACAGCTGTGTGACTTTTTGTCAGGTTCATGAAGTCAAAATCATTAGATAGTATTGTGGACTTCCTGTTGTCAGGTATTGGAACAGAATGGACCGACAGAGCAGGAGGCTGGTTTTCTTTGTCAGTTACTGTACGTTGGACATTTAGCTTGGCAAAAAAACCCTCAGAGTCCACTTTCTGCTTTGGAGCACTGCTAGACTTCTGCTGAACATCTGAGCAAGACATACCCTCAAATCCCTTTTTTTTTGACAAACTTGCAAGGAACGACCCAAAATCTGTATCAACATCTGGTTTATGGGGAACGTCACTACTTTGCAGGATGTTGATTCTTTTGCTTGATGTGTCAAAGCTCCCTCTTGCTGGAATCTCTGCCATCTTTGTAAAGTTTAAGTCAGCTGCATTTAAATCATTTTCAATGAAAACTGTGTGACAATTGGTCATATCCATGCATGCCGTATCATCTCCAAAAAGCCTTGTTGATTCTCTAGCCATGTAAGATCTTTCATTTCTTGTGTTTTTAACTTCCTTCTGCTGGGAAAGGTGTGCAAGAAATGTGCCAACATCTGACAATGATCCTGTGCTCTGAAAGGGTATATTTTCCTTATCAGCGACATTATTCTTTAGGATAGCATCTGCATTCATGGGTTTACCAATTGTGTTGACGGGCATCTGTGTATTGATTGTAAAGTTCAAGTCACTCTTATCAGAGTCCTTGTCAATGACAGTTGTTTGACAGTGAGTCATGTCCATAAATATTGTATCTTCTCCAAACAATGTGTTATTCTCATTAGAACCATCCGGTAGAATTGGATCCAAGAAGAACTAAAGAAAAAAAAGAAAAATTCTAACCAAAATAATTTGGTGAAGATCCTGCAACAAACAGTCTTGTACTCAACATACATGTTCTTCCAGTCATGCCAAACCAATATATAGCTCTACCGTCTTTAAAATCCTTAGTCTAAAATCCTTTATGTATAATTTAGCAACTCCAAATTGAAAAAAAAATATTACACTGAGGGGCTAAGTAGGTTTCAATTTCACGCACACCTCCAGATAACTTATTTTTTTAAAGGTCTGCTTATGCTGAATGTGAATTTAAATGTTAACACAAGCATGAAAACCTGATGATGAAGGTCCACACACACAGTGCAACTCAAATTGAATAGTGGAGTCCTAGTGGAGTTTAGAGACTCTGCAACAACAACAACTACTAATTTTCCTGATTGAATTGGCCTGCCCGCCCATCCATCCATACACCCATACATACTTTTGTGATTCATCAGTATCAGAAAAATAATGAAAAGTATTTTGAAATTGCTCTGAAAATACACCTAATGAAATAATTGCATATAAATACATAAACCCAACTAACCTTCTTATTTTGAGGGAGTCTTTGCAAAGGTGCTTTTAAAAGGTTTTCAACGCCTGCAAGTTCATTAGAAAAGAAAAATAACTCTGTAATATGGCAGAAACACACCAAAATGACCATGAACAGAAAATATTAAAAGAAACACAATGCTTACCATCCTGGTTGCCTCTGCTAGGAAAAACAAACAAATAAAATAAGTAAACAGTTCAATACGACACTATATTTTTCCACACAACACCTTGAAAACCAGCATTTGCCATTTTTTTTACTGTTAACATTTTGGCATATTATTTATTTTACTGTGCATTTCATAACTTTCCTCCAAAATTGAATACTGACAATGAGTACTGAAAAAAAAGTTTTAGCTTACTTTGCATCTTGACTGTCTGGTCCTGTTGATAAAAGTGAAACAAAAAAAAAAGCCAAAGACAAAAAATGTAAAGTTAATGGGTGAAACATTATAGAGAAATGCAGGATTCAGCTCTCTTTTTCTGAAAAATGTAAACATTTTATGCAACTTTTTGATGACCTAAAGAGAATATTCCTTGATGTTACGGTCCTTGAAGTGTTTAGAATTTAATACATTTTCAATTCAATTCAATTTATATAGCGCATTTTTACAAAAGGCACGTCTCAAAGCGCTTAACACAAAGAGGCCCAATGAGCAACAGGGGCAAGGAAAAACTCCCTAGCAGCGTTTTTTGTTTTTACTTGTTATGGTAAAGGAAGAAACCTTCTGACGGCTCAAGGGGCTAGCCCAACTGTCTGGGGCAGATTAAGGGCTGTTTATTGACTTAATTTAGGACTGTTAATGCATTTGTTGCAGTCTTTATTAATCAAAAAAACTTTCCGACTAATGACAATGACTTTCAAACACATGTGATGGTACTGGGCTTGCTGAACAAAGTCTACTGCAGACTGTTATCATAATAGCCTAATTATAACCTAATTATAACAGGATGCTGTAGTTGTGACAGAGAAATCCACGACTTCCTTGACCGTGAGAAACCTGTACTCAAAACATTAGACTAGCAGTAAAAGGTAATCCAATTAATTACAGGTTTCATTGTTACAATACCCTCACTATCAATATAATGCTTTGAGTTACTAAAGCCTTATTATCCTATGCACCCAACACAAACATACGTCACACATATCCTTTAAAGAAAAAACTAGGCCCTATGCTTTGTTTTACAGAACTATGCTTTCAACAGTAAAGGATTATTTCTGTCCAAAATAAACAGCAATATGCAGTATTTTTTATGATTGCATTTTATGTCCATAATATAGAACTTACTGCAATACATTGCCATGTTGATACGGCAATACAACACAGGGTTTTTTTTTTTCCATACTGAATTTGTTCCTGTTACATTAGGCTACAAGCGTATTTCTTCTCATATGGATACTGCATATAGTCCACATCAAGTGAAACTCCAAGGGCAAGAGTTTCCTAAACTGGTAGACACTAGTCGGTTTGTGAGAAAACCTTGCTTCAGTCTCGGCACAACAGTCTGTCAAGCTTGACTCAAACATGGCAAACTTCATAGGCTATCAGAACAGAGATCCTACCCCTAATAATTCATGTATTTAAACACTTCAGGAATCTCAGGATATTTAGGCCTCAAAACATTTTGTATTTCCTTCTCTCTATATCCTGAACTCTCAATAAAATACTCATCAATCTACAACAATGTGTTTCCAACAATGTAAAAGTGCATTTACATTACATTTTATTCTGATTGAGCAAAATAAAAAAAAAAAACAAAAAAAAAAAACATAAAAATCAGTTAAATGCCTACCTGTAGCTGTCAGATTTGGAGATGGACTCTGTTCATCAGATGAACTAGTAATATCCCTGAAATATAAAAGCACAATGCTGTAATATTTGGCAGGTATACGTGAAGAACTGGTGTTTCAGTTGATGCTAACTTACCTGGAAAAAACAACCACATTTTTCGTGGCAGCGAAGCTAACTCTTCTTGAACACCTTTTTTTCTCAATTGGTTTGCTTGTGTCCTCCTGTTATAAATAACACATGTGAACAAGCCTGATTACTAAACTAAAATCAATATAATCTCCATTAAGTGCTTTAGAATACCAATACCCCCCTCCTACACACACACACATAAATGCCAAGGCCTGCAGGGGTTAAAGTAAAAAAAAATCCTGAGCCTGAACTTTTTGAGTCCCCCCCCCCCCCACAAACACACACACACACACACACAGTTTGAAAATGACACTGGAGTCTAGAACTCCGGACATCTTGATAGGGGTGCTACTGTCAGTTGAGGTGTTTAACTTGGATCATTTATTTATACTTAGGCCTACTGTAATACAGGAGTGCTTCTGCTTTGCTGGGCGTATAGTATCACATTTGTAGGTTACAAATTTGGTAAAATCCTTATTCTAAAATTATTTTTATTATCTGTCCTTTATTAAACTTTTATTTACTTTTATTTTTTTACTTTTTACTCTTTGTATGTTATTAATTATACCCTTGGTGTAACTTTTAATCTTATTGGTTTCTTTCCTTACTTTATTTATCCACTATTTCAACTTTCTACTTTTATCTTTGTAAAGCACATTGAACTGCCTACTTTATGTATGAAATGTGCTATATAATAAAGTTACAGGCCAAACTAAACTATAAAAAAATCTTAGTTTTATTAAAAAAGTATGCTGCATTCTTTTACATGTAGGCTAGGCCTATATGCTGAAAGAATATAACCAGTCTGCTGCATCTTTTGAGGCAATATAGTTAACTATATTACAGTGTTAAGTAGCCTATATTAGAGGTAATTTTAACCATTTTTAAGTTTGGCCTACACCAAAATTATATAGGCCTACTAAGTCATGGAGCAAAGTAAATCCTTTAGAGAGAACACAATGTGGGCTAACCTGCTAATGTTGTGAATATTTAAGTATTTCCACTTATCACAGGTAGGCTATTGCTGCTAATGTTGTCATGTTCAGTCTCAGCAGTGAACAATTTTAGAAACGTCGGCTTCTGCTGTTTTATCGGGTGCTGCTGTTAAATAACTCAAATGGACGCCTGCTTTCGCTTCATTTTACGCTTTCTTTCCGTTACGTTAAGTTTAACTTTCCATTGCCAAGCCAGCCTCCCGGCCTCGACACCAGAAGTGGTAACTTTTGTGGCTGTTCGCTGTTGTTAGGTTCCGTTGGATGAAGGTAATTAGGTGACGTTGATTTCTTGATGGATGATTTAATGCTTTCAAAAGTTGTTGACACTAATTTGCCTATGGGCTAGGAGAACATACAATCATTCAGTAACGTTTGTTGAGTGATTGGATTGTTTCAGAGATTTTTTTGATAGGCTACGTATCTTTGCCCAAGTTTTATTGGTTATTCGCAAACCCAATATCTTTTAAGATGGTTATACCGCGTATCATGTAGACTAGGCTTCAGCACTGGTGTCAAACATACCGTATTGCAAGGACCCGCCCTTCTCTGCTTCTGATAGATTTGTAACGTTAGTTAAAGCTGCGTTCCTCTCATATGATTGGTAGGTGAAATAAATTGGCTCGAAAATATTAAACTGCATGCGCAGGCTCTAAAATATTTTTTCCCCCTCACGGCCGCATGCCGGAGATCCGGCATGGTGCCGGGATACTTTAAGCCCTGATACTGTAGAAAACTCTAACTTAATTAATACTCTAAACAGATATTGAATGGTGTAATTTAGATGTAATGTGTGATGTTCTGAAGTATTTGTATTATATGTTTATTCTACAAAAACACTGACTGCACAGACAAAATCAACCCTGAGATGGTAACGTTAATATTAGACCTACCTCAGGCTCATTCAGACCAGCCTCTAGGCCTATAACTTTGACAGATGTCCGGGGAGCCTTTAAAATCTGACAGAGAACATAAACCGTTATGTTGACTCAAGTCCTACGCCAATGACCACTAACGTTACATATCAATAAATGACAGCTAAAAACAGAAAATAAATGTGCCCTCGTAAAAAATGCCTAAATTAAATAACGTCAAATGATACCAACCGAGGAAATCCGCCTTCTGTTTGACCCGGCTCGCTCAAAACTGTAAATAATTCAAACAGACAAGCTGTCAGTACAGACTGATCACCACTGACTTATCGAAAAATAAAAATACGTAAACTAGACACCAATATCGATAATCATAACCTCTGGTATGGCCTAGTGTGCCTTTTGTTGACGTTAGCTAAATCAGCTAAACGTTAGCTGCTCCTAGGTAAGTTACCCTATTAAACATTAGCTAATCGTTTGGTAGACATTCTAAGGTTTATCAAAACCATTCTGTATCTCTTGATCAGAAAAAGAAAAACAGCTCTACTCACTCGAAATTTAATGTTTCGGTGGATTCCATTATGCTGGGTGCTTTTGTTGATTTGTTGCGAACTATACCATGCATACGCTTTCAGACCCTATGCTCAGTTTGAATTTAACCGCCCATTTAAGGGCATGCGCAGTGAGTAAAACCCATCTTCTTCTTCTTCTTCTTCTTTGATTTTTTATGGCGGGTTACTCATCATCGGCGCATACCGCCACCTACTGGTACAAGGGGGATTCTGTTGGAGATTCTGTGGAGTTGCTATATTCGGGCATAGAGCCCTGTTGATTTGAGGTATTTCATTAGCTTCCCAGTATTAGACCCGACTCTCAGCACCGCTACCAGATTGAACTCAGTGCCGGTATCACCATCACTTTGCAGCTCTGCTACCCATTGGGCTCTCTCACTAAGACGCTTAGGACATTCAAATAAAACATGTTCTATGGTTTCTGCTTCATTCACACACCATGAACAGTTCCCTGACGCCCTTCGTCCTACCCTGAACTGGGTGTCATTTAACAAAGTGTGGCCTATTCTCAGCCTGGCCATTACTACCTCATCCCTCCTATTACTGCCCACTCTAGCCCCATTCCCCACCTGCCTTTGGATAGCATACAAGTGCCTTCCCTTCCTTTCCAGTTCCCACTGGGCCTGCCACTGCTTCATAACCTCCCTCAGGATGATCACTTTCATTTCTCCTCTTCCTAGACGGACAGAAATCTCAGGCTCTGACCTGTTTAAGGCTTTTTTTGCCAGCCTATCTGCCCGTTCATTCCCCCACACTCCAATATGCGCTGGAATCCAAAGGAATTTAACTAACACTCCCATTCTTTCTAACTGATATAAATGCAGGTACACTTCAAACAGCAGGTCCATTCTACATGACCTGGATGACTGTATGCTATTTAAAACTGCTGCAGAGTCTGAACAGATGACTACCTTCTCTGGTCTTGTCTCTTCTAACCACTCCAAAGCCTTTACTATGGCTACAGTTTCCGTGGAATAGACAGACACTTCATCAGTCAGCCTCCAAAAGAAGCTAACACCAATGCCTCTGACCACCATGGATGCACCGGTCCGACCCGTATCAGGGTCTTTGGATCCATCAGTATACATTTCCATGAAAGAGTCATAGGTGTCTCTAATATAGCACTTTACAAATTTAGTTAAGAACTCTGGATCATCCTCCTCCTGCACATGTTCCAATACCGCCAAGTCAACTACTGGCTGAGGGAGAAGCCACGGGGGAACTGGAGGGACTGGCGCTGTTGGGGCAATCAACTCTTTTTTCAAACCCGTCTCCTGCACCCAGGGCCCTATGTTCCACCCAAATCCCCGCCCCTTTTTAACCGTGTACTCCCAACAAGGCTCCAAGATAGACTGTGCAAGGAGCTCCTCGCCATGACCGCCCAGATTCACCCAATATGCTAAGGACAGTTTTTTCCTTCTCAGTGACAATGGCATTTCCCCAAGTTCCACTTGTAAGCTCACCACTAGGGATGACTTGAGTGCACCACTGCATAACCTCAGGGCCCTTGACTGAACTCTATCCAGACTCTGGAGCTGGCTAAGTGATGCTGATCCATAGATCAGGCTCCCATAATCAAGCGCTGATCATACAAGAGCATAATATATGGTCATCAGGGACTCCCTGCTTGCCCCCCAGTCTACACCACTTAAGCACCTTATAACATTAATGGCCTTTTTACATTTTGTTTCTAGTTTTTTAATATGTGTGCCCCATGTGAGTCTTTTATCATACCATAACCCCAGATATCTTGCAACATCCACTATCTCCAATGGTTCGTCATACAAGTACAATTTAACGTTGCTAGCCATCTTTTTGTTTGTAAAGAATTCGCAGCAGGTTTTAGAGACAGAGAACCTGAATCCCCAGTCACCCGCCCACTTTTCCACCTGTGTGATTGCTTGTTGGACTTTGCATACAACAAAATTAACATTCCTACCTCTTCTCCAAAGAGCCCCGTCGTCAGCATATAGGGAAACCTCTATGTCTGGGCTAACATTTTTAAAGATGTCATTTATCATTATGTTGAACAATACTGGGCTAATGACACTACCCTGCGGGGTGCCATTTTCTACTACTGTTACTGATGAGAGTTCTCCTCCTACCCTCACCTGTATTGTGCGCCCAAATAAAAAACTCAAAATCCAGTTATACATGCGTCCTCCTATTCCCAGCTTTTTAAGTTGTATCATGAGCCCTTCCTTCCACAGCATATCATATGCCTTCTCTATATCAAAAAACACTGCCACTAACACCTCCTTCATGGCCAGAGCTTTCTTAATATCAGTCTCCAGTCTGATCATAGCATCTAAAGTTGACCGCTCTTTCCTAAAGCCACTTTGGTATCCTGCAAACAAGCCCCTGCTCTCCATGACATAGGATAGCCTGTTTACTAGTATCCTCTCCATCAGCTTACACATATTAGACGTGAGTGCTATGGGCCTGTAGCTAGTTGCCTTTGATGGGTCCTTCCCTGGTTTGGCTATGGGTACAACCTCTGCATGCTTCCATGCTACTGGCACTTCACCCTGTATCCATATTCTGTTGAATGCCTCCAACACTTTCCCTAACACTATGTCAGACACATGTTTCAACATAATGTAACACACTCCATCCTGACCTGGTGATGTATGGGAAGTACTCATCAAGGCACATTTTAGCTCATATAAGGTAATCTCTTTATCCAGAGGGCTCCCACACTCTGTTTGCACCCTGCATACCTCCCCCCATTGCCTCATCAGTGTTTGTGTGTATGCCGTCCACTCCTCCCCCCTATTAGCTGAGCTATGTGCCTTTGCAAATGCACCCTTCAACATTTCTGCTTTTTCCTTTGCAGAGCTGGCTACCCTGTCCCCTTCAGCTAACACAGGGATATTCCTTGCCTTTGACACACCCATTATTTTTTTAATCATGCCCCACACATCTTGTACTTGCACACAATCCCCTATCTGGGAACAGTACTCCCTCCAACATTTCCTTTTTGCTGCCTTGATAGTTCTTCTTGCAATTGCCCTTGCTCTCTGATACTCTAGGACATTCTCTGGCGTAAGTGTCCTCCGGAGCACTCTAAAAGCTCTGTTTCTTGTCTGTATAGCCTCATAGCATTCTTGTGTCCACCAAGGCACTACCTTCTTCATAAATCCTCCCTTGGCTCTAGGCACAGAGGCAGCAGCAGCCCCTAGCAGCATGTCTGATATAGCCTTAGCAGCTTCATTAACATTTTCCCCTATTGAGATGTGCTCTATCTGGGCTTCACAAATTACATTGAACCTTTCCCAGTCTGCTTTTTCCCAGCACCACTTCACTGGGAACCAGCACTCCTCTCTGCCAACATCAACACCTATTGTGCACATTATAGGAAAGTGGTCACTTCCTATTGTAGATTCACTTAATATGTCCCATTCACAAACTCCAGCTAGAGAGCTAGATACACAAGTGAGATCCAACATAGTTAGTGCTCCTGTGATGACATTTACTCTAGTGCCTCGTCCATCGTTCAGGCAGACTAACGCCTGGTCGTCCAGGAACTCCTCGACAGCTTCGCCATTCTGATTAGTGCTCTCACTTCCCCACAAAGTATTGTAAGCATTAAAATCCCCGCACCATATCTGCTTCTTACCTCCAGCTTGAACTATCCCTTCAAGAAACTCCACAGACAGCTCTTTGCATGGATTATAAAAGTTAATTATAATAATATTATCTTCTTTTGTCCACCCAACCTCCACTGCCGCACACTCACTCTCATCGCTCACTTGCAGCTCCCTATATAGGAGCCCCACCTTCACAAAAGTACAGCATCCACCAGTAAAACCCATCGTGTCAATATTTTGGTTTTATTATCCCCATCTAGTGGATAAAAAACGCAACGCGTCTTGGGTGGTGTCCTGGGTTCTGTCAGTGCAGAGCGCATCAAACCCAGAGTTTCAATGTCTAATATAAATGTTATGTTTGTAAAATAATGGGGAAAACTACGTCTATATAGGCTAAAGGAAATCTGAGCTTTTAATTATTCAAAATAATCTTCCTCTCCATTGTCTTTTTCAATAATTATTGTTTTGTTGTTGTTGTTGTCGTTGTTGTTGTTGTCCTTTAAAAATTATTTGTTAAAATGGACTATTACATTATCCAAGATAAATGAGCTTGCGTGTTCACGCTTCACCCCTAACCAGTAGAGGCAACTGATCTCTAAAGAATAACATTTTCCAGACGCTAGACAGGCTGCGGAAGTGACGTTTTTGTTGTATTTTCAAATTTATATAGCGCCACGGATTGTTTGGCAGTTTGTTGTGCAGGGCCATTTCTTTTTAGTATTTTACATTTTTACTAGAATTTAGTACAGGTAAGAGGCCCTCTTACCATGTATTTAAGATATCTTTCTTCTATTGGAGTAACTTGCAATGTTAGTAAGGCAGTAGACTCTACTGTCCCTAAATAGTAACTTTATCTTTCTCAGGTCCTGTCGTGACTATGAGAAAGGCGAATTTCAAGGAAGCGGCTTCTGCACACAATGGCAACTCCGATGCCAAAGTAACCGTGCCTAAACCAGTTTGCGATAACGTTGTCAGGTAGCCTTAGGTTATTGTTTGCTTATTTCTTTACTTTCTATACCTTTACATTAGCCATTATTTGTAATGTGTGTGCTTGTGTTTCTAGAAAGAACACCAACACTAGGACCATAAAGGGGTGAGTGTTCTTGCAGAAATAAATCAAACATTTTCAACATTTTTTAGCCTAAAGATTATACTGCGAATGTAATGTATGTTTAATCGGTACGTTCGTGTTGGCCTACTTTAGGGCAAGTATTGATTGCCTGAATATTTCCTTTTCAACTGTCACAATTTTTCGTAAAGTCTTGTTATCTCAGCAGGCATACAAATATGGTGTGTCTTTACACATGGAGTCTTTTTTTTCCAGACGTTGTTGTCTTCCTGTGCTTCATGATGGATGAGAATAGTGTTTTGCTTTTTGAAGTAATTCACAATACTTTGGTTTATGTAATGCCATTTGAAAATGATGAAACAATGTAATTAAACAGGCCTTCCACTCGTTATGGAGTGCAAAATGAGCTAAAGGAACAAAAACAGCTTTTGATTTCCACCAATGAAGATCTTCAAAAACGTGTTTCTGAAATGGAGGCAAGTAAACAGTTGCACAATGTACAGACAACATCTATAATTTCACTACATGTTTTTTTCTCCTCTAAAAAACGAAAGTATGTGACAATAAATTGCTTGAATCCTTGAATAATAAAAAAAACGAGTGGTCATAATCAAATAATAGATTATTTTACAACCAAGCAAACTATGTGGTTCAAGCATTGTAAATGGGATGGTTATGTATTCATTTGTAAAAATGTACAATGTTTTTTTCTGATTGTATTATTGTATAGAGTAAGGTGGCTTTTCTGGAGCAGCAGTGTGACTGTCTCAAGGGAGAAAACACAGACGTACAAAAGCGCCTCCGGGACTGCCAGACTGTCCTTGTTGCAGCCAACATTGACCCAGGTAGTTTTTTTGTTGTTGTTGTTGTTTGTATTTTCCTGTACCAACATTTTTGAAGGTTGAAGAGTTGTTTTGAAATGTTTTATGCAAAATACTGTAGTCACGCACAATTAAATCTGTTCAGTTATTGGCGAACGGATACATGAATCCTCTACCGAAAATGAAGAAAAGAGGCAAGAGGTTGTGGTAAGAGCAGAAACACCTGCACACACAAACATTAAAGGAAACATTTCAGGTTTGTAGTCACTTTTTTAATCAAATGGCATAGGTGAAGGAAGGCTCTCTGCACCTTTAGATTAAGGGGGGGTAATAAAGGGGTAATGAAACTGAAAAGTGAATGAAATTGAAATAATAATGATGTATGAATATGTATGAATGAATATGCTTAACACAAAACCAAAATCGTAAAACAATCAGTGGAGGCCTTAAACAAATGTTTGTTTGAATTTTGTCACACTACTTTGTCGCCAGCTTTGAATTTTGTTGCCAGCTTTGTCTGATTTGTGTATTGGAAATTCCAATTTTATAGACTTCATTAGAAAGAGCAGATGGGAGGGGATGGTCAACAAATACACAGTGCATTTGTATTCCTCATTATTTATTTATTTTTTTTCTATTTATGAAAAAAATCAGTACATTTCCAAAAGCCTTCTGAATGAGCTTGGACAGTTTGACTCCATGGCATCAGAACACAGAGCACAGCTGAAGGTAAGCGCTCACATACATACATACATACATACACAAAAAAAAAGTTTGGAATCAACTTCTGGGAAAACATATCAGTCCTTGTTAAAAACAAATGGTGAATGGATTTAAACAATGTATTTATATAATGCGTTTCTAATCCTACGAGCACTCTGTGCACTTTACAGTGCCTCACATTCACACATTCACTTGCGCGTGCAATTACACCAATGACGGAGGCCAACCTGCCTCCGGGAGCAATTGGGTTTTAGCACCTAGCACAAGGACACTTCAGTGGGGTTAAGTGGAGTGGTGCTCGAATCTGCAACCCTCCGGCACCTCTACCACCTGTGCCACCATCACCCCTAATATTAGAGTAGTTTTTTTTAATGTCTTTTTCCAATAAACCTCAAAACATTTCCAAACAAATTTTCATTTAAAAATGAAATGCCTGTAATTACTGGAGTGATGTAAACATGTGTGAGAGTGATGCAAGGTCTTGCTTGGTTTTTACCATTGTGTCAATTGCCAGGAAATCCAGAATGTCTTCAGAAACCTCAAGGAGGAACGGGACAAACTGAGAGAAGAGATGGGCACTTTTAATTTGGAGGTCGAGGAAATGGAGAAGGATTTAGAAGCGGCAGGACGGCTGTTAGTGGAATGAGGGGAGGGGAAATGTTTTATTTTGCATGTTGCATTTTTCAAATGTGTCAAATATGTATTCTTAATTCTAAATAAATAATTATGGTCCTTAATTATTTGTTTGCGTACGTAACGATGTGTTGCGCCTATCAACCATGTTACCAAATCAGTGGAACATACAGTGGTTTTGGGAGGCTTATTAAAGTGTGAGTGTAACTTGAGGTACAGTTTTCACCCATTTCTCTCCCTACTGCTGTCTTAATAGTCTTATGCCCATTCATTCATTTTCATGCTTGCACATCCTTCTCAATTTTGATCTAAGACCTCCAGTAGGCCAGGCACAGCAGCAGTGTTGAGGTCTGAACAAGCTGCCTAAAATTTATGAAAAGACATTTTTAGAAAAAAAAACAGGCAAAACCACCCACTATATGTGCGCTATAAAACGTCATAATTTCATGACACATAATTACTAAGATTTTCACGTGGTCGTTCTGGGTAGACTTTGACCAAGTTACATTATGCACAGTAATATCAAAGATGACTTAGAACTAGAGATGGCCGGATTGTATTGAGACTTCACATCATTCTTATCCGACGCTCCGTATCGAGGCGTGTGTCAAAATGGAGAGATCACGTGACGTGACGTTTGAGGCCTGGGTTGCCGAACTTGCTGTGCTAGCGCGTTGAATCTTGGTTGATTTTGGTGGGACATCTCTACTGTAAAGATGTCCCATGAAGAATATGCACTCATGGGTTTTTGGTAGTTGTTGGAGACAGTTTTTCAGAAGTGTTTTTTTTTTGCGGTGGATTGCAACTTGTGCATTGATAAGACTAACAATGGAGATGAACAAGAAGAGGAAGTTTTCGCCTGTTTGGGAGTACTTTGATCAAAATTCTCCCAATAAGGTGGATTATGCTATAGTTTAAAAGGCTATACAGTGTTACTTAACATGTAAAAATATTATCAGTAGCTTAATGTCGTCATATGTTAAATTTACTTGTACATGTACAATATATCCATAGGTGAAATGTCAAATTCACTCCCAATTGTAATTGAAATATATAATTATATTATATATTATTATTAATTATATACATAGCCTAATTCTATATTATTATTTCCTGAATTTATAGAAAGTGCCTGAAACTTCCTTAAATAAGCATATTGTTTCCTGTTAAATTTATTCACCACTAGATGGCCTTCGTGAGCTTTTGAAACTTAAGTGAGGCCTCATGAAATGAACCTTTTTGCAATTTTGGTGAAAAGCTTTAAAGCTTCAACAAAGCCTCATCTTGCCATTACTACTTAGAACACATTAACCGTCTCTGGAAATATGCAACAGGTGTGCTTAACTACTGTTCTATAGTCTATATTGGCAATTGTGCAAAAAACAAAATAACTGCCATGGCCATAACACCATTGTTAGAATTAAGCATTTGTATTTGTGCCTGCGTACATAAAAAAAAAAAAAAATATATATATATATATATATATTGAATTGAATATATATGAAACCTTTCATGTAATCATTCACATTATGCAAATACCATGGTTGTGACTAAATGTGTTTTGCATATAACTAAAATTCCCATTTACATGGAATTCCCTATGGACATTGTTTATTCAGGGAAGACTGACAGAGCATTAAAGTGATCTCACACTCATACAGCATACATTCAGAATAAGATGGATACAGAAACCATGCCAATATCAGTAAGGTCTTGGAAAATATACTTGACCCTAGAACATAATAATAATAATATGTAAAAAAAAATAGTAAAATGTTTAAACGGTTGAATGTGAAAAAGAAAGTCACAGCAACAATCAAACAAAATGTAAATATATTTGCAAATAATGCCACTGTTAAAACAAGAACAATATAGAACTCCTATAATTAAAATGGAAGAAGGCACAATGACCAATCCCAGTATTTATTTATAGTTCAAAATGATATAGTGATGGTAATAATAAAAATAAACAATATCATATTTGTACAAAAAATTGCCATTTTTATGTCCGCCTATGGGAATTAATTGCCCACCCCTGCATTAACATGTTGTTAGATTAAATCATTTCACGTTGTATCTTGCATATGATCTCTAAAGGTGTTTAATTGTCACTTGCTTTTGATTTTACTAAAGTTAAACTTCAATCCACATTTCCTCATTGAGATTAGGCTGTGTGGTAGAAAGTGCAAAAACAAGCATTAACCTAGCCAGCCTCTGCTGCAAAACCAGCAGCTTCTAAAAAGTTACGAAATACACGATTAACCAAAGATTCTAGAGCGATGCACTCCAGATTTCAGGCAGAGCAATATCCAAATGATTACTATGCATCTTACAGCTTTGAGATGTCATTACTGGAGTCTTAGGTTGTAATGGATTTTTTTATGACTTTTTACCCCAACCTCTATTTTTGGATATGTACTTTTGAATTAACAGCATATATTTCTGTATGTGTTCAAATGCAACGCGTGGTTGTGTTTGTCATTGACTTTTGAAGCTAAATACAAAGCAAAAAACAAATCCTGTGCATAGAATAGTAGTTGGATTAAAAAGACCTACAACTTGGTCGTGTTAATGCACAGTAGATATTATCAAATAAAGTTTGCATCCCTTACTCACTTTTCCTATGTTTTTGAGAGAAGAGCAGTGCATGTATTTGTAGGCTATGTATTTTTATGACGGTAGTAACTAATGCAGCATTGATGGTCTTAAGGGATGCGCATTTCATTTGAAACTCGTTAAAAACAGTTTGCATTGGCCTTTTGACAGCTTAGATTTTTCAGTGTGTGGCCAGGAAACAAAGCCACCTCTGATCTTATTATACATTGGGAAAGATCAGGGCCTAATAAGATTTGGGTTGGGTACAGATCTTTATTTGCAAAATGTGTGCTGCTCTATGTACAGTATATCCTGCCACAGTCCTCTGCATACAGTAGGCTAGTTGTACATACAGTGTATTAAATATACTCCTTATTAAAACAAGTCAAAGTGGACTGTCAGTCTGGGTGTCTCGTGCAAAAACGAATGCCATGCGCTGCAAAATCTTAACTGGACTGAATTTACACTATGATTGGCTGATTCATGCCAGTTAACTTTTAGGAGGTACATGTAGGCTCAAGAGTGGACACTGGGATCCGTTTGACTAATTTAAGTGCTCTTTTCTGCTTAGCATCCAATTAAAAAATTGGGCAATTCTTTATATCGGGGGTCATGGAAATTCTGTTTTATGGTCAGGGAATTTTAAGTCTGACTTAGAGTGGGAACCCTGATAAATATTTTATTTAGAATATGAAGGAATATTGTGTGCAATCAATCTATATCTAGAGCTTTTTTATATATATATATATATATGTTATCAGATTCCTCTTTAGTTTTTACTTGTATATAATGTTGACAGGTGCCTTACGTATATTGTCTGTTGTCTTGATGCCCATCATGTGTCTATGGTACTTTTGGCACTGTATGTACACTGATGGATGTCCTTGTTGTATATCTGGAGAGCTAAAACCTACCAAAGGCAAATTCCTTGTACACAAGTATACTTTGTTAATAAAACCTGATTCTGATCTCATCATTAACTCATAGCTTCTTGTTAACAGATTAAAAGCAGTTTGATTTCATATGACATTTCTAACATGAGTGTGAGAGTTTGAGTTGGCTGCTATTTAACAATAGTTAGCAATACTCCAGTATGGCGAACATCATCCAAAGGTTTGTCTCACAACTTAAGTTGCGTAAGTATGAACGGTTTCAGATGTATAGTATGGATTGTCTAGGTCTTTTTTTGAGATGCGTGTCTCAGTTGAAGAGGACTCATTGGTGTCTTCATCTCCAATAATTTGGCTGGTCTTGCAGTAGTACATGAAAAGGAAAAAACCTAAGAAATGACCCAAAACATTATTTTACAATACTTGTTCCTCAGGCACATTTTGTCATCAAATACAATGCCACCATAACCCCCACCCCATATATGCAAGAAAACGGGAGGTCTTGGACTAGTCTTAGTTCTTGTTTACATTGTTATGTGTACTATACAATTGACAATTGTTCTAATATTTGAGGATCATGTCTCTATTTGTCAACCAGTTATTTGTTTTAACTAACCCACCTTGAAGAGAGTTCATTATTGTGAAAATGTAGAAGGATGGCACTCGAAGGGCTCCCTGGCTGAAGAAAGCAAAGCTCCAGGTGATGCCTAACATACAGCAGAGGCCCATGATGGTGACCACATCCTGTGTTTTGGTGCCGCTTTTCTTGTCACCACCATCTTCTTTGGCCTTTGGCCTTCTGAGGTAGCAAATCCAGCGGAGCATCACCACAAATATGACAAATGTAAAGACAAAGACAACCACGTAGTAGCCAATGTTTACCCCATACTGAAGGTTGCCATCCAGGATCCAGCACCTGGTAAAAAACAGAACCGTGAGTAACATACCCAGCGCTACTAGATGGTCTGAGGCACCAGGGAGGAGAAGAACAAGTGTGAAACAGTATTGCATTTACTAACATCTTGGCTACAGTCCCTTTGGTGGAAATCTCCAGTTCACCATATTTCCCAACACTGAATAAGAGCAACACCACCACACCACCAGGAACTGCAGCCAGAGACAAAGGAAAGTGCAAGAATTAAATGCATTGTTCTCTTTTATGATCTACTGATAATATCAAAACATTTAGACTTGTGTATTGTAGATGGCCCATTAAGCCATGGATCACTCACTCCATCCAGCACAGCAGAGCTTCAACTTGTAGTGTGTAATGTATACTCTTCCGTACTTGGTCAGCTGCAGAAAGAGGTGGAAAGCCTCCACTGCAAACCAGTTGAATGAACTCAGCATGGAGTAATGCATGAAAGCGCCAAAGATCTTGCATGACACAGCATTATTCAGGTTGGCAATCCACTCGTTGGCCAGAAAGCTTAGGTCAAGCAAAAACAGTGCCAAGAGGAGGTGGATGAGGATATGGATGCTGTTGCTGGCCTTCGTCTTTCTATGATAGGAACCAGAAATGGATGGGACTAGTGAATTATGGCATACTGTGTGTACCCGAAATATTTAGGTTTGAGGCTCAAAGAATGTGTCAATCATGAATTGGTGGCATTAAAGGTGCTCTGTGAGATTTAGCATGAATTTATTCCCGAATTTATTACCCCGAGACCGGGGTTTTGTATTCAGGGGGCAGAAAGCAAGCCGATCCAGAGAAGATGCCTACGATTTGAGATAAAATTCGTGCTAAAACCCTGCACCATCTCATAGATCACCTTTATTTTAAAACATTCAAAAATGGTAAGGACAGACATAGAAAGATTTTCCTACCCAATGAAATAGCAATTGGGCAGAGAGAGAAGAGAGAAAAGTTTAAGGACATTTTAACCAAACCTTGTTGGTGAAACCTTGTTTCTGCTACCCTTGACTATGGCTTGTGGGTGAAAATCATGCCTGGCTGTCTGTTTGATCTCACATACAGTATCTTTGTGATTTTATAAATGTGTTTTAAAGGCTGCTGTAACAACAGAATTGGCCTTAGGGATGATTAACGTATATCTACTTATTTATCTATCGATTTATTTATCTATCTGTCTATCTATCTATCTGTTTAGAAATAACAGAATGTGAAGAAACGTGTTGCTGTTGCTCAGACATCCTCTGAATTTAGGATGCAGACCAACTATTTCTCAACAGCCTATATTTGCACATGAAAGTGAAAATTTTATTCAAGACTATTTGAAGGCAGGAAATTCCATGAAAGCTACAATGATGCAGGGTCTTACAGTGTAGGCCTGTATGTGTGTGTATGTACGTGTCCACAGAAATCTCTGGTACTACAGTCCTATTTAACTGGAAACAAATCTTTAGCATCAAACAAATCCACCTCAATAATGATAAAATGCTCGCAAGTTATAAAATTCAGTCTGTCATACTATCTATATTCACACACTGTATATCTAAGATACCAAATCATCTTATAACTATGTTCATCTGGTGATAAGATCATCAGTCATACAATCTTTTTACTGCATGGATCCTACCCTACCTGTCCTGATACAGGTTTGTAAATCCCCTCACACACACACACACACACACACGCTAATACCTTCATCTTGGTATTTGCACTGGCTACGCTCTTTTGCACTACAACTGCATTACCATGTTTACATTGCACCCGACTCTTTCTTTTATTGTACAAATCTCTTGTATAATTTATTACTTGAATATAATGTTGACAGTTGCCCACGTTTATTGTATGTATATTCTATACTGGTGGACGTCCTGTTGCTTGTCTAGAGAGCATAGCATCTTCCGGAGTCAAATGGTAAAGGTAAATGGACTGCATTTATATCGCACTTTTCTACTCCTACGAGCACTCAAAGCGCTTTATACTGTATGCCTCTCATTCACCTATTCACACACCAGTGGCAGAGGCTGCCATGAAAGGTACCATCCTGCCACGTGCACTGGGAGCAATTTGGGGTTCAGTATCTTGCTCAAGGACACTTTGATGGGGTTAGATGGAGCAGGGCTCGAACCTGCAATACGCCCTGCTGTATATGCAAGTATACCTGGTCAAAACTGATTCTGATTCTGATGTCATATGCTTCCTGTTTTTGAAGCATGCTATCTATTCCTAGCAGATCATCTCTTTTGGATTTGCATCAAACGTCACTGTGGTTTATACTTTTGCATACCTTATGCAACAGAACATAAAGAGTGCTATTCCTAGGAAGAACAGGGACACCCCACAGCCGATATAGGAGAGTACGGTGAGCGATGTCAGATCTGAGGCTGAAATTGTTTCATTCTTTTCAAGGGGTGTCTGAGGATAAAATTAAAATTTCATTAAATTTATTGCAATGTATTTTTGTTGTGCTACAGTTTGCTGTACTCCAGCCAGGCAAGTTTAAAGTACATTGTGCTAAGTGCTGACTGATGAGGGTTTAGTTTGTGGCCCCATCAGTTAGTGTTGGGCTGTCTTTCTTTTATACCAAACCGACAAAATTCGGCAGCCTCGGCAGATAGGGAAATGCTGTATATGAATCCACATTTTTTCATTAATAGCACTTACCATAAGGACAGCAAAGAAAGTCAGGTGACTGCATTCACATGTCACATGGTCGTTTATGTTGGTAAGACACCCCGCATCTGTCCAGTTTGGTTCATCCCCTGAGAACAAAAATTAAACAGGTGTTTCTAAATCATAAATGCATTCAGCTTTTTGGCTTTTGCTTTTTACGTTGTTGGTTTTTTTGTGTGTGTATGTGTATGTGCATGTTTTCTAGATTAGACATAAAGTAGACAGTAGACAGGCCAAATCATGCAAATTCAGTCACAGCGAGTTTCACAAAGAATGTAATTTTAACAAAAGTGACTCCTGTGCAAAACACTAAGCTAAAGTAGACTGAATAGTAAACTATTATTAAAGCTAGTAAACTTTATTTATATTTAAACATACCTATATGTGAATATATAAACATAAATAATAAGTCTCCACATTAATGATGTGGTGCTATTATTTTCTACCTCATTAGTGTTTTATTTCATTCAAATTAGGTTCCATAGTTAAATAACAAAGTTAAACTCAAAGTCCAATTTTACTACAATTTTTGAAGGCCCACTATGCAACATTTTTCATTTAAGTAATCCGTTTCATACTGTTTAGGATGCTAAAATGAGTCATTACACGGCGAACAAACGTTGTAGACCTATAGCACTAGAGACAGCACTTGCAATGTTCAGCAGCGTGGACCGCCTCCAATAGAATGCAGTGCAATACAATGCAATACAGCGGTCTTCTAGAGGGAGCTTGTGAGAGAAAAAAACAGAACATTGCTTAGCCCTTCTTTAAATGTACCTTCTCCATCCCAACTTTGACAAGACAGTCTGAATCCTTTCTAAACAAAGGCACACAAACAATATTTTAGGTTAGGTTGCCATTACTTTGAATAAATGTTAAATCAAAGTTGATGATTCAGAATGACGTTTGTATTACCGGTGGGTTGATGTTGTACTTGATTTGAATAGGCTCTGACAGATTAGAAATATTTGCTCCCATGTCAATGGCATATACTTGGTCAGTGAAAGCTGTGACATTTTCCCCCTGAAAAAGATAAAAAGTAACTTGTTTGACCTTTTTAAAAACATAGCAGAGTTGATCTTAGGGCAATGAAGACTGCCAAAACTTCATCATGCAAAATATGCAAACTTCAAACCTAATGAAATTCATCATGCAAGCTTCATTTCTGCTAAATCCAGAAAATGTACACAATAATTTATCAATGAGCAAAAGGTGTAGCGTCTTCACCATCACTTTGGCTTGGGAATGACTGCTAAATCAACCTTTGTTAGCATGCTCTTACCTATCATAGTCATGTCATACATCATTTGAAACTTATAATCTCAAGAATAACGTGAACCATTTGTAAAATTATTGTGTAGGGTATATTTTTTTCATGAGGCCACACCAATAAAATTAGTTGGTTCTCGGATTTTTTCAGGAAAAATATGGAGCGAGCGAGCAAAATAAAAATAAAAAAATGTTCTGAAGGTAAATTAGCACATTCACAGTTATTGTTCATTATAGACATTTACTCATGTGTTAAGGAAAAACTAAATGTGGCCTAATTTATAAACTTATCTTTCACACCTCACAGCACACTTTTTGTCATGCAGGTTTTAGGCAATGTACAAATTCATAATTCTGTCATTCTATGTTATGTAAAGGTTTGACGGTTTGTCATTTATTTAAGAGTTTGAGAATCTAAGCACCAAGCAAGCTGGCTGTGGAATTGAGGTATGACATAATGTAGACTACCTTTAGGCTGCTATAGCCTACATTCAAACTAATTTTGTCACAGTTCATCACAGGGCATTAGAACGTCAAAATCGCATTGATTCACCAGCAATTAGATAGTGACTAAAACTTCGTGATCAGCGTAACGGAGATGAACATTCATCAATGTGCAGTCACGTAAATCTAGAAAAGAGATTTTTTTGCATGAAAAAGAGAAGAGTGTGTGTGTGTGTGCGTGCGCGAGGATGTGAGTGTGTTGTGGCACATGCTATTCATTTATTTATTGATTGATTTTAATGGCGAAACACTTTGAATGGGTTTTTTTTCGCCTCTCAATCAATGAAATATCAAACTCACCTCAAGAGTTGCACAAGCAGACAACCATGAGGACAACTGCGCAAAGTTCTCACCCTCTTTAATTTCAATGCTCTTCTCAAATGTTTTTCTCTTCTAATCAAATATTCTAATAATTGCAAACACTGGCCAAGCAGGATCCACCGGCATCTTTCCTCATATCATGTCTCTTGTCTCTTGCGCTCTAAAGTGAAAGGCGCGATTTTATTGGTTTTCGACGTCACGTGAACGCAGCATGCTTTTTTTCAGTATTATAGCTATCAGCCACAGTGTTTTTTTTATGTTCGTGTGAGTTCAAATTCGATTTTATTTTTATTTCATTTTGCATTATTTTCAAGCGGCGAATCCGAGAACCAACTAATTTTATTGGCGTGGCCTGAGTTCTAAATGTAAAATCCTTTTATTTCATGAGCAATGGCTTCATTATCCATACATATCTAATATATTTTACTGAAAAACACTTAACACTTTTCAGAAGGATTTAAAAATTCATATATTTGCTATGAATATAAATATAACTTGCAACTCTTGTGTGGCGTATTATGGATGCTATAGCTATAGCAGCAGTATAGTCCTGTATACAAGCAGGACTATACTGCTGGGTTGGGTAATGATCCCTGTCTTTCACAATAACGTACAGCTTCTCCCTAGTATAAGGTTCTCCCTACTGTCTGGCTCCTCATTACTGGTCTGCTTTGGATCTTTTTTGTGGCTTAGTGTCTTAATATTTTCTTGTATCGACAGTTCGGTTGCTGTCTTCCTATTGCTCACAGCTTACACTGGGCTTGATTCTTACAATTACCTCGGCCTCATCACTGCTTGATTTGCTATCCTCACTTCCCCCAGGAAAAGGCATAGGTGTCCCTTTCACCTTCCCATAAAACTTGGAAACATCCTAAGAAAGATGTATGAAAAATAGTTTGGCCCTGCATGATAAAAGTAGGAGCTGATATTAAACCATTATGGAAATTTCTAAGATGTTGTCATTTATAATTGACATGCCCTTTTTGACTGTTTAAACTTTTTTCGTAGATTTCTTCATATGAAATGACCACTTGCACTTTTTTTTACTTAACATTACCTTAATGTTTAGAATTGTTTTTGTTGTGTATCTGCACTTTATTGTTGTCAATGTCTACGCATGGGACAAGTGTGAAACGTAATTTCGATTCCTTTGTAAGTACATTTGAAGAAATTGACAAATAAAACTGACTTTGACTAAAATAGTTTAAAAACAGTTTAGGCTATTCAGCAATATTTGTTGTTTCATGATTTATATGTGTTTTATAGTTTAGAGATGGACTTATCATGATGCTACTTGTGTATGTCAATCAACATGTGTTTTGTGTTGCACCACATGATATCATTTTTTTTAACTAACCTTTGATTTTATTGGTTAGAGGGGGTTTTAAGGGACAAATTTAAGGTACAATATGATTTGTTAGAGACTTGTATTCTTTTTTGTATAGGTGTTTTTTAAGCGCCATTTATAAATGACGCAAACCCATAGAAGGTTAAGTTACCTAAATTCAACAATAACAAGGTAAATGCAGTTTGACATTCTATGACTCCTTTAAACCCCTGGTGTGTTTCAGTATCAATAGTGGTTTGAACATGATTACTGCTGAGAGGGTCTTTTGTTTGCTTTCTTTTCTCTTTTGCTTATTCAGTTGGTTGTTTATGAAAAATCTCGTTAATTATAAAATATCTAAATAGCTTTGATAATAATTGTGAAGCATATTTTCTTTGTTTGAAAATTTGTGTCGGCATACCCTATGCTAAAAGAGTGCAAGGAATCAACACTCCTTAGGATTTAAATAATCCTAATAACTTTTATCATCACATTTCTGTGGCTGTTCATTCCAATAGGAAGCTTTCTATGCTAAACAAAGGAGACATAGGAATTAGGAAGTGGGATTGCAACTTTAGTGTATGCGGCACCGCTGGTCTGTCATATTAAACCCTGAAGCATACAATCCTTGATTTCCCCACTGTCACAATCCTTGAACTGAGATCTACTGAGCTATTAGCCATCTTATAGTTTTGTTTACCCACCATCATATTTGGGAAACGGAAAACACCAACAAATGTTTGGTTTTGTTTCTGGGAAAAGGCTTGCATGTAGGCTTCTTCGGAGGCAGTCACTGACAGCTTGTAATCTTTTGTTTTGTCCTCATCTTCAATCAGCTATAAACAAATAAGTCAATAAGTTAAGTCATCATGACCATGCAGTAAAACATGTCTGTAACATTCATTTGCCAATAGTTTTTGTTTTTACTTTTTGTTTGATGAGGGAATTGTCCACCTCAATTTGACAATTATTATTAGTAGTAATAGCAGTATAGTATCTGATTCAATCATGTTTACATGAATACCAACATTTAAACCACTCCCAGTGCTGACAAAAGACAGCTTCTTCAAGTCTTTTTCATCACTTGGCTTCACCATGACTCCTTTAATCTCACCAATGGAAATGCTGGCCAGGGTGAGATTCCCCATGGCCTCTGATATGGATGACAAAGCCTTTACGACCTTCCTGTACAGAAAGAAAGTTTAGGAGCGGTTAGGATGTCAAATGTTTTTGGCTCAAAAACATTGTTTATAGGGTGTGGGAAAACAAATGTAAGAACTACTGGTATGGGTCAAGGGGATGTGTGATAACTATTTGGCCGCACCTTTTATGGACTTCATCCATCAGCAGGGCAGACAGTTTAACTAAGTGAATACAATGTTTTTGTGATAAATATTTTTTGTTTGCGATAACTATGTGGTGATGGTGAGGGGCGTAAATGTCTAAAGCACCGCAAATTTGTGTGATTGCTTACACGGCTGCTTTGGGAGGCACAGAGACTCCAAGATCTCCAAGACTTTTTAGGTCATCCAAAACTGGTGATTTACTTATGTTGAACTCTGGAGGCTCATGGACAGGGTTACCACATTTTACACATAAATCTGTGCCCATATTTATCCTATAGAAAAAGCCATCACGTTTTGCTGTAAAGATATTCAAACAATTAGTTTCTCGTTTTCTCTCACACCTTTGCATGTGTGAGTGTGTATGAGTGTGTGTCTGTGTTCTACCTTGTATTATTTCCTTTTACTTATTTATTATATTTTTATTCGTATTATTATTTGTTTTAACAAAATTCTCCTTACCGCTACATTCATAGCTTGCGTTTTCACATAAGGCTTGTGGGTTATATATTTTAGGAGAACAATCTTAAAAAAAAGAAAAGGGGAAAAAAAGTAATTACAAAGTATTTTGCCTTTTGTATTTCTGTTTGCCTTTGTAATGTAGTTTACTGAAAAATGAAAAGCACTCTGGATGTGTTCTGTCTTTTTGTGTGTAAGTATTTCTCTTGCCAGCATGCTAGCCATGTTTCAAATGAGTTTGATTAATAGCCTTCTCGTGACACCCCGTCACACTACCTCTCAACTAGGTGTTTCACCTAGGTTAAAATACGCTTGCTATCTATCACCCCAAGTTTTTGTATTGTCATTGTCTACAAGCCTCATGCATCTTTACATGGGAGGGTGAGTCCTATAGACTTATGTAGTCCCACCCACTAGTTACATGCAGCATTGTGAAGCTAAATAGGCTACCACCTAAAAGCCAGTGTGTGACTTGTGAGTAACTCCTCACCTGTGTAAAAGAGCATTAATATTTTTTTGTTCTTTGACGTGAGGTTTGGTGTCATAAAAGACACTTCTAAACACAGTTTCCCCAGTATTATTAACATCTTAGAAACAGTATTTATATGAAAATCAATTATTATGAACTGTTTTACCTTTATGACTAGTATCATTACACAGTGTGACATTGAAAATCCTTTTTTCCTTTTTCCCATCCTTTACATCGAGATACCATTGCTCCGAATCTTTACTCAACCAAAACAGCAAATTCTCGAACTGGCATTTATCTGAAGAGCCTGATTAAACAAAAAAGCATGTTGCCCCAATTCACGATAAAGAAGAAAAATGTGAGAAAAATACATCTGTGATTTTCATTTGTCGGATTCTATAAGACAACCTCTTTTAGATTGAGAGCAATATATGAAGACTATGTCCAAGTATAGGGTGTTTGTAATGACTTGCTTTTTCTATAGTCATTTTTTTATTTTCTGTGTAATTTTTTTCTGTGTCAGCATTAATATTCACAAAATGTATAATCAAAGCATTACAGTATTAATATAGTGGTTTACTCACCGTGTCTTATTGATGAAATATTGGTTTCAAACACAAAAACACATTTTTTTTGTGCTGGGGCAGCTGAATTCGAAAAAGATAAAGGAATAAAACAGAATAAACAACAAAATAAAATAAAAACATGGGGCCAAATGTGCATGTGTTTGAACAGAACACTGGAACAGAGACTGGCAATCTCCCTTTTTTAGAGGCCAATGTCAGCCAGGTCAGTGGAAACGGTCAGCTTACAAGTTATCTTTAATTTGTTGCGATGTGTGGGGAAAATTTTAATTGATACATGATACAACGAATATTATGGGAGAAATCAACTTTATATTAAGTGTGTGATTATAAGGGTGAAACAGTGTGGTATGTCATCTCTAATGTAAAATCAATTTTGAGTGGTAAACCATTTACATTTACATTTACATTTATGCATTTAGCAGACGCTTTTATCCAAAGCGACTTACAAAACGAGGATAACAATCAAGCTACATAGCAGAAACCTTAAGGAGCATAGTGCTAGGGGATAGTGCTTCAGTTAATTTTAGTGCTAGGATAGAAGATGTTCTCTGAATAGCTGGGTCTTTAAGAGCTTTTTGAAGGCCTCCAGAGATGGCCCTGTTCTGATTGTTTTTGGTAGGTCATTCCACCAGCGTGGGACGACACATGAGAAGAGTCTGGATTGCCTTGGGCGAGGTGCCGGGACTGCCAGTCGACATAAACCAGCGTTTTAATGAAAGAAAGTCATGATGACATGTAACAGAGTGTTGTGAAAACAATGTGTGTTTCAATTAAATGATTCCTGTGTGATTATCTCAAAATGTGTGTGTGTTCTAGACAGAATGGGTTTTTGGTGATGAAGGACAGCTGTAGGCTCAGGCCATAACGAGACCTTTGTCACCTTCTGCGACGATTGAGTGCCACATTTGTAGAGCAGTGCTATTTGGGATTATTTGGGTTAGAGGTGATGAGGGCGAGCCCCAGCTGGTTTCTGCACTGACAGGGGGAAACGCGTGTTATTGACTAACTATAGTCATTCCCTTTTATGGAAATGTTATTTGTGCCCATCATATCTGTGTATAAAAGGTTTTGTGCAACAACGCCTTGGCAGACGGCGAGGTCTCCGGGCGCCCGTTAATAAAGTTCCTTCATATTGCTTTTCATCCATCGAATCATCTTGAGACTTTGAGTTTTTTCTCAACCTAGCAAAAAATTCCTACGACAGATGTTACTACAAACAGAACATTCTAAAGAATCCCTATTATGGGATGTTTATTTTAGGGCCACCTAATATGTTCTTTAATAACCAATAAAACCTATTCAAATGAGCAATACCAGGGGTAAAAAAGGAAACATGCAAAAAATGTTCAACTTGGTAATCTTTTTTTTGTTGTTGTTGACCATTTTATCATATTATAAATGCGTATTTTGTCATATCAATATCATTATTTTTTTATTTGTATTATTTTCAAAAAATGTGTTTTCATATGTTTTTTTTAATTTGACACCATTGACAACATTATCTGTATATATCGTAATACGCTAGCTGACCTGAACACTTCATACATTGTACTATAAGTTACTGCAGCAGTGCAAATATGTACAATAAAACACTTAACGATAAGAGTGTTGCTAAAATTAAATAAAAAATAGTAAACTAAGTCTATTTTAAGCATTTTTAAGGCTGAGTTAGTTGGCACTGTAGAGTAATACATTTGAGTTTTAAAATGAAATGAAAAAGCATTACACCAAAACAAGTCAATAAGCTTACCTGAACAGTTGTTTTGTGGGCGTAATGTAATCCCAAGCTCTCCATTTCTAATTGTGATATTCTGTCTGTCTTCTGTCAAGCAATAACTCTCTGGGCACATCCTGTTATTTGCAACTTGATCTGTATTTGAAAGTCAATATTTTAGCGATGTAAGATTCTTGAAAGCACCTAGTTGTAGCAGCACTGCCGGAGTCTGTCATTGTAAGACCTCCTACTGTATAAAGCATCCTTGAGATTTCGGCCTATTCAGTGAAAATGTTAGCCACTGAGCTGAGTTGTTAAATTATATGCTCACCAATATTGCACAGCACCAGGATTGCCATGGTTACCACAATAGCCCAGGTATTACCAGCCATTTGATCTAAATGTCTGTAGCAAGATCTCCTAGCTGTGGTTGTAAGCATTCAGGTGAATGAGGATTGATTGATAACTTTCAATTCAATTTAGTCAATTCGTTTAAAATTGATGCCAATAAATGTATCCCAGACTTACCTCAGTGACTGTATTTCACTGTGACAGAGCCTTCACTTGAAGTGATACAAACACATGTGGGCGGTAATACAGGAAGAGCTTGTCTAAATGAAGTGGCTTACCAGATAGAAAACACATATTTGAATATCCTGAGCTCCTGGGTTGTGTTTCAACATGTTATTGCTTCATACAGTTCAACTAATAACTAAGGACTAAGCTAATAACTATGGATTGATTTTGGTGAGAAAGTGTGTTGAGAATGAGGTTTTTAGTTTTAGTTTAGTTTATTCATACAAATTGACCAAATTGCAGCACACTTTCTGGATGTAAAGTGAAACATTTTCAAGTTCAAAAAGAGGTCCATTTGCTGAAAACTATGACTACCACAACCTGGATGAATGAGAATCTTCACAGACACAAGCAATATAATATAAACACAATAAAATATAAACATTAGGTACAGATTGTACCTTATGGTACAACACAATAAAATAAACTGCTCCAAAAAAATGAAGGGAACACTTAAATAACACAATGTAACTCCCAAGTCAATCACACTTCTGTTAAAGTCAAACTGTCCACTTAAGATGCAACACTGATTGGCAATCCATTGATTTTGTTGTCAGCACATTCAACTATGTAAAGTACAAATTACTGAGCAGTGTATATGCATAAGGTACAGATATTATGTTGACCCTGTCATGCAGAGTCAAGACCTGCATGACCTGCACTATTTTAAAACTGGCCTATAAGAGTTGAATAAGCAAGAAAGACTTGATTCTTGCAAACTCGCTGAAATATAGAGCGAAAAGAATTTGGAAAGTATGGCCTGTGGTTAACAAGGAGAATCAGAGAGAAACACTCAAGTAATGCTTTATCTCTGTGAACCAGTGATCACACCATGCTTCACATTTGTATATTATTATTATTATGGTCCACTAGTTTTCTAAATGTATTATACTAATTACTTTTATAGCTTGTTTCTTATTTGAATGTTATTGCTGTTTTAGGGGTAGCATTTATTGCTGTGTTTGTAAAATGCTTTCAACAAATATGTTTATTTTTTTTTTGTAACCATAAATATTAACATTATCATATCCAGAATGGTATAAAAAAAAGTAAAATATAGTTTTGCACAGTAAGACATCAGGTATATTGACATTTGGGCATATGTTACAGTGACGTTCATAAGTATGTTATTTGTTTAGTCTTTGCATAATACAAATTAGGGCCTGATCATTTCCATATACACACGTCTGTGAAAGATGTGTAGCAGGATGTTCCAGTTAGTATGTTATGGAACCCGAAATATCAGGTTATACCTAATTTTAGCGGATAGATAGCTGCACCTTTATAAAGTACAACTTTGAAATGATGTTGATGACAATGATGACAAAGAAGTTCCTAGAAAACTCCAGAGACATTGTGTCACAGTGCCATACTGCCAATGAAAGGCAGTTTGGGGGCATTTTAATATTCAGTTCAATTCAATTTTATTTGTATAGCACATTTTTACAAAAGGCATATCACAAAGCGCTTAACACAAAGAGGCCCGATGAGCAACAGGGGCAAGGAAAAACTCCTCCTGCCTAGGGCAGATTATCAGTCTCTCAGATGGTGATCAGTCACCATTAATCCATTAGGCACACATCATAAGAAAATTGTGGTGTAACTATAGCAACATAAGAGTATAATCTCAGGATATAGTCCCATATCATTAGGAGCAGACAAGCCAGAGGGCCAGCTGGAGGCTGTATCGATCATGTCAGGGTCGTCTGTGGAGCTGGAGGCCAGAGACCCTCAGGAGGGTGGCAGTGGTAAGGACCGTGGAGTGGGTTGAGGACCATTCAGGAGTGCCGCCAGATCAAACTGTGGAAGAAGGCCCTCAGCAGGGTGGCACATTCAGTAAGATTGATTGGGCGCCATCCAGGAGGTAAGAGGTGCAGGGTCAGGCAGTGGAAGGCAGGGATAGTTAGTAATATATTAGTTATTAGTATTAGTAATTATGTTTTTAATATAATTTGAGGGGTCAAACATATCCACTTGTGTGATAAAAATGTGTTTCAGCTTTAATGTTAGCTTTTGTTTTTTACTTAGAAAAAGTTTTGAAGGGCTTCCCACATGTAAAGTGTATGTAAAGCACTTGCATGGTTCCTGTTATGATAACATAATTAGTGCGATAATCCGTCACAAAGGTGTCTTTAAAGAATCTAAAATATGCCGCATAAACTTTTATTGAAAGCCAAGATTTTAATGTCTTCCATGGCAAAGTATTTTCTTTTTTTTTGCCAACTTTGCCCTGATCGTAATGAAGTACTGTGTAGTACTGGGAAAACCACTGTTTCCGCTCCTATAGGAATAAAGCAAGATTCTGCAGGATCTTAGAGGATTATGGGAATGACGTTTGTGTTGTGGCAGGTGAGTCCAGCCATAGTGCAAGAGATGTTACATCAAGGATGTTGCAGTGTCTGTATTAAATGAAATGAATATGTAGGAGTATTAAAATATATGTATAAGCATTTAAAATGCGTAAGAAATTAATATAAAAAATGTTTCAATAGAAGCATTTAAAATAAGTTCAAAAGGTTCCTGTAATACGTTAGCCTGGACCCGCCCATACTTCCTGTGATGCTACATTCAATTTCGCGAGCAAGTCAGTCTGGCCAGGCTGCCGTTTTAGAGGAATTATTTTTCCCAAATCTGTGGGCACCAATGAGAAACGAGTTTACGCATACGTCATCGTTGGTAGTAGATTCGTCAAGTAGTATACAGATGCATCTGATGGACGCAGGTAAGCCCGCCTCCCAGAAGACGTTTACTAATGTAAGATGGCCAGACTAAGCTCCCATGAGCTTTGTCACGCAAGCCAGGCTAATAATATGTATTGGTTTGTTTGTTTGTTTGTTTTTGGAGGGGGTAAAGTTTAAGGGACTTGACGTTTCACTGACCCTGGCACAGAGAAACCACAGAGAAATAGTATTAAATGCACCAGGCCATTTAATTCCAGGTCAGCTCTGAGCCAAAAAAACAATAAAAGATACTGGTGAGAGTTACAAAACAGGTAATGTGATCTTATCAGAAAGATAAGATTTACTTAACACTACGTACCAAATGTGTTATTTGAGCTCAAGTTCATGAATAGAGACCCTGAAAATCTCTAGAGTGTCATGCAGTGTTGTGCCTTGTAAATGTTTTAAAAATAGCATTTTGAATTCCGTACATTTGTTTAATTGACGGTACACACTCATTGAAAGCCATTTGAATGAAGACCTGAACAACGGTCAAACTGATAGCAGCTACCTAACATCATTTTCATGCCAGTCATGCCAATGCAGAAATATAACTTAAACTTGAATTTAAAAAACACCCATGTTTGGCTCTAATAATTCTAGACAACTGTCACATGGTGAACCTGGGCTAACTCTTGACAATAGCCCAGAAGGAATGGCACTCAGTGAAGATGGCTGTGGAGAATGAGACAAACTGGATGATGGCTGTGTGGATTAGCCCTACAAAGACCCACAGTGAATATCACAGACACACAGAAGTGAACGTCTTTTATTGTTAGTTAGTATTAGCGAACTCTCCATCTACCATCAATCCTTAGGGATATCTAGGCCTACCAACGAATCAAGGAATTTTATAGTCATATAGAAATGTTATGGGTGTAAATCAGTGAAATTATATGTTGTGTGTTTCTTGTGCATGAAGTAGGGAGTGGGTGTAGAATGAGGCAAGAAGGACTTTTGAAATAAAGGAATTCCAGCAGATACCAGTACTCCTAATACAGACTCATTTTACTTACAGCAATGGAGTAGTCAAGTATTCAAGGATAGTTAATAGTGCAGTCCATTCCTGCTGATTCAAGCTGTTAACCGTGAAAGTTTAGAAGGATTTGTTTGTTGTGTTTCCAGCAGGGAAGCTTTAAGGAGATTTGTAATTGGTATATGGACGATTCCAGATAGGCAAGTTGAGTGTAATTCTTTTCAATACCAACAGATGGCGCCAGCAGCTAACTCAAAATAAGACTGCTGTGCCATGTCTCTGTCATGCACATGTCATGCTGTACACCCATAAGTAGCCTAAGGGTAGAAACTAATAGGATTTTATTGATCATGATGCCATTGTTCATCCTTCTTATCAGTTAGATTCTTTATCAACTCTCTTATAAATTCTGTAAAGTAGAGAAAATAGTCTCTGTGCTTTAACTCACAATATTGAATTTCATTACCATGCCCATAAAGACTTATTAGAGAAGGTACATTATGTAGAACTGTTTTCTATTTCAATTTTTGTTTCAACGCGATCAGCTGCTAATGATCTCAAAAACATCCCGACACTTATAAGGTCAGAGTCAAACAATTCCAGTAGATCTTTTTTTTTTTTTTTTTATCATTCTTGCAGTTTCCAAAGTTGATGAATTTCACAGTATTTCCTCACAGTTTGTTCATTGATCGTTAAGGTTGCTCTCTGTCCTAATCGTATAAACATTTTCACATAATATCAGATAGTAAAAGTATCCTGGGAGATAATTTGGTCTGCATATATCCGAAATGTGAATAAGTGATTTACACAGTTCAGAGCAGTAGGCTGACTGCTACAATGGCACCCAAGGGAGCAGTGAGGGGTTAGGTGCCTTGCGCAAGGGTACCTTAGCAGGGGTCTACTGTTTAGTGACTGAACTGGCAACTAAATCTAAAGTCCTAATCAGGATGCTACAGCTACTCTTGACATGTTGCAACCACATACCGTACTGTATATGTAGAAGTGACTTTTTCATGTTTCAAAAGCATTAAGAGAGGGTAACAACAAACAAATGCAGTGGCAGTGGAATTCAACAAGATTTAATGTTGGAGGTAAAGTTGAAAAGTTTGGAGAGGATGGCCTTTGACCTCAGACCTTTGTGTCTGACGCTGCCCACAGACTTGAATAGACACTGACTTCATGCTGAACGAATCAAAGAGGCTGTGGCCAGATCACAAGCCTTTATAATAACACCTTATCTCATGTGTATCCCATGACCTCAGCTGCTATGACATATGGCAAATGTGTGGTATGCAAAATGTTGACGCTAAACCATGAAAAAAAATAACCACCCCAGTCAAGAGAGAAAAAAAGTTCAGATGGATTTTTGACTTTGCTGACACTGACATCCCTAGGCACCAAAGGGCTCAGCTTAAGCTACACCCTACCTCACTAAACAACACACACACACACACACACACACACACACACACACACAGAAGATAATACCCTGGCAAGGGGCACTTTGATGCCCCTGGTCTAATCCCCCCTGCGGACATTTTTTGGCGTTTAATGTTGCCTGGGATGTTTATCTTTCCTCAGGGGGTCGGGCTCTGCTTCTTATCACAGAGGGTATGTGTCTCTGCCCGTGTCAGCATGGCGACATGTCAAGGGGTGTCTCAAGCAGTTGTATGTTTCCGGTACAAGACACACAGGCACACACAGACACACACACGCACACAAACACACTCACACACACACACACACACACTACCTCTTCACTAGTTTATCTAAATGCACACACCTGCAGGACAAAAACAGTGCAATGGAAGCAGACAGACAGAAAGAGGCCAACAAAAAAAAATTATGCGTGCATGCATGTTTTTGCTTCTGGTGTGTGTGTGTGTGTGTGTGTGTGTGTGTGTGTGTATATATGTCTGACATGAATTGCCATGTAGTATATTCCTGAAAAGTGTATACACAGCACAGCCCCCTACTGTGTTCCTTCCAGTTCTTATAACAACAGCCTATTAAATCAAAACATATTATGGATTATTAGAATGCATTAACGAGGCATTCTGTTAATTATTTACGTTTGTGTCCATTATTGAATATATATATTCAATGGGTTAGGGTTAGGGTTTTATATATGTCTGGGGTTATATAGGGTTATATCTGTGTATATATATATATGCTGACACCACAAACAGCATATGCTATATATGCTGGCATCACAAACAGCAATACCCTCAAAATAGTACAGTGTCTCTTTAAATATGCTGACGAGACACACACACACACACATACAAACACACACTTGTGGTCACGGGACCAGATCAGGGAAGGGGAGGGCTAGTGTGAGTATCTACAGTGTCTGTGTGTGTGTGTGTGTGTGTGTGTGTGTTGTGAAGTGTGAGTGAAGGTGGTGATGTCATCTCTATAGCCGCCACGGATAAGCGGGTTTGAGATAATGGTGACATTTTAGGGTGGGTGATGTCATCCCTCCCCTCCCCACCTCTCTGCTGGTCTTACTGCAGGTGTCTCGCAGCTCTGTGGAGGAATCATTAGCTTGTACGAGAGAGAGGTGTGTGTGTGTGTGTGTGCGCGAGTGTGTGTGTGTATGTGTGAGTGAGTTTTGTGTGTGACTGTATGTGTGTGTGTGTGTATGTTTGTCCGTGGGTGTGTGTTTAGGGAGGGTTTGTTAACTGCCTTCCCTTTACATGTTTTAGGCTGTTAGACAAGCAGAAAATCTTTAAATAAAAAATTTAAAAGCAGAAAGGCGGATACAAAAAGAAGAGTCACTCCCCACAACTTTCCCACCTTGTGTTTTCTGTTTGTGTGTTTTTTTTTTTTTTTTTGAGTGGTCATTTTCATTTCCTCCAAAGCATTTGTAACAATACATACTGCTCTCACAAACACAACTGAAACAATTCTAAAAGCCAAATAGATAAATTATATATCACAAAACAAAACATACCTTTGGGGTATTTTGACTATAAAGAAAATCACTTCTTTTTCGTGAGTTTTGTGTATTGAAAAAAATATGAGCTGGTATAAGATAGTAAAATCAGGCATTTGTTTTCTTTTTTGAAAGACAACAGGAACAAAGACTTGCTTCCTTTCAGTGCAAGCTCCACTTTTTGGGGGATGTTGACGGTGGATATTTTTAGCAAAAGCTGACCGGCAACTCCACTCTCTCTCGGAGTGCTGTCATTCTGCCTTTTATTCTCTGTCGACGAAGTGTGTGTGTGTGTGCATGTGTGTGTGTGTGTGTGTGTGTGTGTGTGTGAAAGAGAGAGATAGAAGGAGAGCGAGAGAGCTAGCTGTAAACAATCAAACACGCACGCACACACACACACACACACACACACACACACACACATATTGAGAGAGAGGGAGAGAGAGAGAACTGGCTGTATCTGGGCAAAACAGCTACTCCAAAACCACAAGCATCTGCATACTCATCAGTCTCTGCTGGTCTCAGTCTGATTGATGCTCAAGTTATTAATATGCCTGCAGCTGTACAAACAGCATTAAATAGCAACCCAAAAGACAGAAGAAATGCAGCTCTCAGAGGTCTTGCCCAGTGTCTTTAGAGGGCATGAGTGTTTCATTTTACTTTTTAAATATTTATTTCTTTATTTCTTTAGTAATTTCTCAAGTTGCTCATTTGTGGTCAGAACAGGCAAAACACCATTCGAAATGTGATTGAAAAAATCCCTCTGAAACCCAACTGTATATTAGAATAAGCCTTTTATACACTAAAGTTACACTAAACGCTTGTGTTAGATAATTTAGTCACTTAAGTCATTAGAGTAGTGAAACCTAATCTGAATTCTGTAGACTCCAGACCCGGACTCATAGCAGAGTGTAGTTGGGAGAGTAGCAGCTTTTCAGCATTGTTAATTAAAATCATTCATTGGACTTCCTTTCTGTGACGGCACGGAAACTATTTGTGCATTGTATGGGCTGAAGTTATATGTGAAGAACATTGGCTCTGCAGTGCATGTGGCAAACAAACAAACAAACAAACAAACAACATCAATGCAGTTTATATTGTTCTAGTGGTTGAGTTCTCTCAGCCACTTAGTGGGATCAAATGTCTGGAGGGCAGAGAGACTAACATACCTCAGGTGTGTGTTAACCCTCATTAAACCTCTTTTTTGTCCTTTGCTTTCTTTTGTCTTGAGATGGACATCTGTGCTGGGACCAGACCAACCCCCGTATACCCACCCCCTGACACACTCTCAAACACACACACAAACACACGCACACACACACACACACACATGCACACACACACACACACACGCGCACACACACACGTGCACACAGACCAGACACACACACACACACACACATACTGTACACAGTTTGCAGGTGGCTCAATCCTGGAGCACAGAGAATCCCACTGGGATGCTCAGAGGCCTTGATAATGACATCACCCTGTCCTCCCCAGTCGCGACCCACACCCCCACCCCCACCTCTCCCCCATCCTCCTCCTCCTCCTTCAAGGGAGAGAGAGACGGACCAATCCTGCCGGCCCTGTCCTTGTGTGTTCCTTATTCTGAGTGTTTGCTGAAGATTTACATTTAAAGCAAAAAAAAAAAATGAATCTATGAATAACATGACTTATGGGGCAGCAAAAGTTTTTGAAAACTATTTTAGGCACTGGTCTTGTAGCAGGGCTCTCCCACAGTTCAGCAAACACTTATTTCCTCTCTGGAAATAGACCCCGAACTTCTAAAAACACTCAAATAAAATAAAAAACAAATTACAAATCGCTGTAATTAAAACTGTGGGCAGCAGCTTAGCTTACTGGTCGACTTTCCCTTGTCTGTGTGTATACGGATGATATTTGACAAGGCAGAGGGTTTAACCAATCCCCACCCTGCATTCCCCGCATACCAACCCACTGAGACGAAGCTGCTATTTTTAGCTTTGTGTGTGTTGTAGGTTAATGGGGAATGATATGAGAATGACTCAAGCAGTTAATCCCTTCCACCTGTCAGCAGCTTTTGTCCTGTGTGTGTTTATGAGAGTGTGTTCACAAGTGTGTGTGTGTGTGTGTTTGTGTGCGTGCAGGCGTGCGTGAGGGTTGTCTAATAGTCAACTCAACACTGACCATTGAGTTTGTGAGTTTGTTAGAGTGACATTGTTGTCCCATCAAGGCTGTTCACCAGACACCCCCTGGCCCTCTGGCCCCCTCCATATAATGGCCTGCTGTAGGAAGGAGTCACATTCTGCTCCCCCTGATTTAATGAGGTCAGACAACTTTGGAGGAAGTTAATTACAGTGAGGTCCGCCAAGCCAAAACAATCGCCGGAGTTGAAGGGAGATCATTTAGCAAGCAAGTGATAATTTGCTTCCGAAACAATGGTGAAATAAAATGCAGCAAGGAGCCTCTCTCTCTCTCTCTCTCTCTCTCTCTCTCTCTCTCTCTCTTCATTTCATCTCTCTCTCTTCTCTACATTTATGTTTTAGTTGCTGAGTATGGCACAGTGCTTTGGTGTGGATAAAAGAGCAGATAAGCTGATAATCTTATTCTGCAGCTTTGTTTTGAGTGGCATTTGGATACGAGTTACTGCCATGCGTAATTGCCTGCAAAACAGCTAATAGAGCTCTACTGGTTTAAATAGCAACATTGGTGTGGAGTATATGTGTTTAATCCTGTTTAAGTGTCTAAACACTTCCCTCTGGGTGTTTGTTATGTTTTTGTGTTGTATTTTTTCTAAATAGATCCTGCTTATTTCCTTCTTTTAAAAAAGCCACACCACTTTTCTTCATTCTGTTTTTTTTTTCATTAATGCCAGTAAATGTCTTTGTTCATTTAACTGTCCCCTTTTCTCTAAACAACAACAGCTATGTCAGTCTGTTTAAATTTAGTTCTGTGCCGTAGCACTATAGGCTTACAAACTAAAGTAGAGAAGACGTAAATGTCTGTTTCCATTTCTGATGAAACTGCAAGCTCTTTGAGGACAAAAAGAAACTTGGGCCACAAGCTGTTGCCTATACGTCTTTAGCCGGGGACAGATGCGATGGTAACTTGCACTTGGTCATATGACATGTCTCTCTGTGCTGCAAAGTGAAAGTCCCCTCAGAACCCGCTGCACAGGAAATGCGCTCACTGTGTTTCTCTCAAGTGACTCCGTCCGCGCAAAACACATGACATCATTGTGGCTTCGCACTGTGGCTATGCAAGCGGAGTCTATTCTCTTGGCACACTCCACAGGGACTTGACTTCTGTGACCAGAGCTGTGTGTGTTCATTAAAGATCTTGCTTTATTTCACACAGTTTTATGAATGGCTAATAGGCCTATGTTAAAAAAAAAGTTGATATGATATTTTTATACATCTTTATCATGCTAAATTAATACAGAACCTGCAAGTGATGCTCAGATTACAGTGTATGAATTTATTATCTAAAACATTAAACATTACATCTTAATCTTAAAGGTTAAGCACCCCAAAGAAGGTTTAAATAAAGCCCACAAGGAAGCAAAACTGAATTAGGGCCTTTAAAGAATCACATTTCAGTCGTAGACTTTTATCTGAATGATCTCAGCATCACATTTCACATTGCCAGGGACACCTACAAAACAAGACTTGCTTTGAGTGACATAGGATGAAGTCATTAAACTAAATATGTATTCAATTATTAAAACCATGCTTCAAAGGCAGATTGCATTGGGCAGTGCACATTTTTAATGAAGAGCAGGGAACCAAATTAATTGAAATTTGGTACACAGTAAAAATGTCTGTCCTTAGCAACAACTTAAACGTTCACATTGGTAGAAAAAGTAATCATAGCTTTTTCTAAAAGCAAAAAGTAATCACACCCTTTGCTATTTTTGTATTTCTTATTGATGTTGGTCTGACATTATATTTTAGAGAGATTTGGCAGTCAGGCAAGACGCATATTTAATTCTAAAAGTGAATGAGTCCTCATTAAGTGAAAACTTTGAACTGCTTTGACACATGCTGTGAGTATGCAGCACCCGCCTGTCTTGTTTCAACATCCCTCGTTTGATCAGCGACATATTCATCCTCAAGACGTCCTCATCTTCCATGTTCCTCCAGTCTGTTTTGTCTGTATCACAACTCTTTTTTCCCTATAAAATAAAAACAACTCACTTTCCTTTTCTTATAATCTCTGTCTTTTCAGAGTATTTCTAGTATTTAGTATTTTAATATTTATTTAAGTAACTGGGCACGATGTGACCCTTTTGATGTGACGGGAATGTTTGCACAAAGGAACGCCCAAGCTCTGTGACCTACACTGTGGTCGGTTGCCCTTCCCTGTGGTAGTCACAACTCCCCCATGTCTAACTCAACCCCATTGGAATGCACTGACCCAGACGTAGGGGAAGTTTTTCTGGTACGGTCCAGAGGTGAGCAGAGTTCCCTTCCAGCGTCTCAGATGAACAGGTGTGGGTGACCACAAAAGCCGGTGTTCACCCGTCACCACCCAGAGCATGGAGGCCCTGAGGCGCCTGGAGGTCTCGCATGAAAGCAACCATTGATGAGGTGCAAGGGTGGAATTTATAAGCCGTCAGCATACTAGTAGCCAGCGCTACTTCTTCGTTACTATACTGCGATGCTAAATAATGCTACCTTCTTGAGATTGAGCTACCACAGAGTGAGGTGTGACGTCTTCAGTTCACTTGCCATCCATTTTTATTGCTTACAATTTAGGTTCACTTGGATTATTTACACATTTTATTCATATTCATGTCATGTCAAATTTTAGAGGGGGAAAAATTGTAATAGGAATCCCAGATTTCATAAACATCTTTCATCTTTCCAAGGAACCCCCCGTGAACATGACTCTGCATGTGTATCCATAGAAATCATCCCAATTTAAGGACAAATAGCTTGTCTTTCGTGGATAGAGTGCAGTGAATTGAAATGAGTCAAATGAGAATGATTTCTGTGAGCAACAAATTGTCTTGACAGCCCTTGCTTTCTGCACTAATATGGATGTGTGAAACAAACTAGGCCTCTTCTCGAGAATTTCATGGAAGAATAAGCATCACAACTAATCCCTTTGGATGAAATTTTTTAAAAGCACGACAATTCCTTTTTCCTGACAGAAATGATGTAATGCGTCCCCCCCCCTTCCCCCTAGATTACAATGTTGGCATGCCCCCCTGGGGACTGTGTGTGTGTGTGTATGTGTGTATGCGTGTGAAGACAGAGTGAGAGAGAGAGTGTGTGTATGTGTGCCCATATATACAGAGAGAGCGAGAGAGATTGTGATAGTGTGTGTGTGTGTGTGTGTGTGTGTGTGTGTTTGTGTGTGTGTGCATTGTAATGGTTAAAAAAAAGTGGGATGTGAGGGTATAAATCCTAGCATGTCATCCAATCTCACTGACTCAATGAGGAGGCGTCAGCCAATGAGGAGGAGGAGAGGGGTTTCCAGAGAAACGCCAGGGTCCCAACTCCTCTCCGAGCTGCATGGGCGTCTCACAGTAAATGCTCTGTGTGTTTCAGTAAAAGTCTTAATTGGGTTGTTAAAACAGCGTACCCCCTTTAGGCAGGGCCTTTGATAGTGATTCAATATCTAAATGAAATTTTCTCATGGTACTCTGCATACGGGCAATAATTCAGGGTGCGTGATACAGTATCGGTGTTTCACCAAGAGACAGCGCATATTATACATACACTAAAAGAAGCTCTTTAAAATAGGTTTCATTTCAAGAACTACAAGCCAAGGATGCTTTTCTTTAATACAGTTGGGTGGTAGTGATATGAAAAAGTTGTGGATGTATCTCAAACCTATAGTTACTTGTTTAGTTCTCAAGCTGGAAAACAACTAATACATTTTGGTCTACAAATGCATCAGCTCATTGTGACATCACATATTTGCATCTGCCTTGCATGACAATACCCTGGACAGTTCTGCTATCACTGCCATGTTTGCGCAAATTGGCTGATGAGTTTAAGAGGAAAACTAGTCCAGTCAATGCTGTAAAATACAGTCATACTAAATTCATACATAAATTTATTCTTATTTTTAGTAATGTTGATCTAGTCATGTTGTTTTGTTGATCTGCTTCTTATCATCCTGTGTACGCTGTAGTATATGTTGTGTGTGATTTTTTTAAGCTGCTGGGACCTTGAATTTCCCCTTGGGGATCAAAAAAGTATCTATCTATCTATCTATCTATCTAAATGTGTTTATTTTGCTACACTGCATGAAAGTGAGAAAATCAAACCGATCTGCCGTGCATATTTTTCCACTTTGTGCAGTGTCCTCAACACATACTTGTGTTATATCTTAACCAGTGCCAGCTGGACGATTTCATTATCATCAATAGGCATGCACACACATCACACACTTAGGAACACTTTATTCCTTGTTTTGTGTTGACACTTCCTATCAACTTCGACCAGACTTACCCACAGAACATTACCCAAGCATTATGGGTAAGTACTGATTAATAGTGGGACTTGGATGAGTGTCGAAATAGCCCAGTCCCTGTTATTTGAACCCGTCTGAGGGTTTGTGTATTTCATAACAAATGACTTCCTTGAACTGATAAGGCACAGAAGTTTAACGGTTAAAACCAGGCCCTCGCGTACCATGCAAAGCACAAACTTATCTGAGCACCAGCCACATGGGGAAACTGCTCCCTGTTCAAATGGATGCCTATCACTTTCAGCAAACAACTAATCTCCGATGGGACAGAGGCCGGGTACTGATTTTCAGAATCGATTGGCGCTGCAGTTTGCAGTTAGCCATGGTGCGTCTGGGCAGTCGAACCTGCTGGTAATACTAAATCCAATGTCAACGTTACAAAACCTCATCACCACACACTCACACACACACACACACACACACACACAAGCACTTCATAAAACCTTTCTCTCTTTATGTGAGAATGTCATCAATGCTTTATACCATGACCTCTGGGATTTACAGAGGCCTCTGGCATATGCTCCACAAAGCTGCATCATGTTACCTGATGTTTGCAGGTATTTGTTGATACATACAAGTGCTTCGATAAATTCAGCGGCAGTTGAATCTTATGTGCACTAACAAAAATCCTCATGGAATACCAACTTGACAAGATGAAACTTAACACTAGAGAAGAATCAGTGTGGAGACAAGCACCTTTTCTTGGTTTTCCTTGGCCTACACCTGTGCTCAATTTGTGTTAAATTCGTTTTTAAAGCACATGGTTCTGATTTCTCCTACAGAGTAAAAGCTGCATAAACAGACATATTTACTCGTCCATGCAGAAATCAGTACCCCTAATTAGTACCAGGTAATTTCCCTGACTGCACAGGCAAAACTGATTATGAGTTCATTTGATATCATATTGTCATAGGTAATTATGCATGACTTATTGGGCTGTGCTGGTAAACCATGTTCGGGAAGGTGAGAAGTGTTGCTGTGTCTTATCCTGGAAGCTTGAACAGAAGGCTCTGTTAATTAGGACACTGGTTGTCTTGTCTAAAAGAGGACCAGATAATTTCTTTTTCACTGCTCTGACCACGAAAAGGAAAAGGTCAGCAAATTCCTGCAGCCAATTAGAATTATTCTCTTGTAACTTGCATGGCCAAGTGACCGTGTACCAGTGCAGAGCTAAGAGCTCTCTATCTCTCTGAGAGAGTGGACCGCCATATCTTGGTGCTCAGCAAGTCAAATCAGTCTTGCAACTATAATTTCTGCTTCTCTTACACACCCTGTTCATGCTCTGAGCTCCCAATCCCATTTGCAACTACGGTACTTAAAAACCTCATTCATAATCTACCTCCAGGGGATTAAAAAAACGTGTTTGACATAGAGGTTCACACCAGCTCAAAGTATTTTAATATATATTTATTTAGTTTTTTTATTTATATATTTATTTATTTTCTTAAAATGTTAAGCTTCAGTAAGTTACAATATGCAAGTAGGCAACAAAGCAGGTACCCCCCCCCCCCCCCCCCCTTCAAAATAAGAGACAGAAGAAAAAAATAGGCTACTTAAGAGAGACCAATTACAAAAACTAGCGGTGAATAATGAATAAGAATACCTCAGGGATACTTTAGGGGGTGGCAGCCTTTTTGTGTAGTTATTACTCAAATTCACACTCACACTCCAAAACGCCTGTTCCAGGCAGTGGGCCAGTAAGGTAGGTGGTATGGGGTCACAACAACAACAACAACAACAAGACACTTTTACCCAGTCTGGTTAAAAGACTAAGGGTTAATCCCACACAGCTGTGGTAGGCAAGCAAGACTTGTTACTAGGATTGTGTTTTGGTCTGAACCAATCCGGATTGGAGAGAGCTGCCTCTGCATTGACCTTGGCTGGCGGAGTTCCTTAAGGGTGTGGGTGGGTTGGGGGGGGGGTCTTTCTTCCTGAGAGAGGACCGAGGGGTTTGTAGGGTGGGTGTGGTGGAGTAGGATGAGAGGTGCTGGAGGCAGAGGCAAAAGCAAAATGTATGAATGACCAGAGAACTTAGAGAGCCCAACCAATCAAGAGGGAGGAACCCCAAAAACCAATCACAAGGCAGTCCTTCCTCTCCTCCCGGCTCTGGCCGTTGACTGTTACCAGGTCACTGTTCCTGCCTTGAGCCTGACAGCAATCCGTGTCATTGGTTCAGTGTGCCGAGCAGAGCACGGCTGACTGGCTGCGAGAGTGCACGCCGTTGCTAGGGAGCTCAGCCAATCAGAGCAGAGCGGAAGTCCCCCCCTGGTTTCTAGGCAGGATTCACGTGTGAGGAGATGTTTTGGCGGGAGAGCTAGCACTGGTGAGGGTAGGGCAGCCGCTGCAGGGTGAAGTGGAGCATGTGATTGTACAGCTATGTGTGTGTGTGAGAGTGTGTGTGTGTGAGTGTATGTGTGTGTTTGTGTGTGTGTGCATGTGTTGCTCTCACGCTCATTGGATCTTTCTGATGCAACATCTACGGGTGAGGGGAGGCGTCTCCCGGGTTTCTGAGGGACCTTGTTTTGATATTTTCTCTTTTTTTCCCCCCACCATCACAGGAAACGAGAACCAATTGCGGTGCTGTTGCCACCGGAGCAGGGGAGGTTTGTTTTGCCTCCTCTCATCCCAGGTACCTCCCCATCCACAGTTGCCGTAGAAACAGAGCAACTCCGACTCTATTTCAATCCATGCCGCTTCCCTCAATGATTTATTGTGGATTTTTCCCCCCCTTATACTTCCACCACACTCTCCAATGGAAAAGCCTCTCTGTAAGATTACATTATCACAAGTCAAAGATATATAAAGCAGTTTGGACACATTTGGTGCACTATTGGGGGACCAGCTCTTCTGCAGGTTTTACTTACCTCTATTTTACGCTCACTTACGTGAGCATTCACAACTTTGGAAGAAACATGAAGGCAACCTAAGGACAAATCAAAAGAAAATATCCACCCACGGTGTCCCCAGTGTTTTTGATTTTACTAATTAGGAAATGTCACACAGTTATGGAGTCATACATTGCATGGCTCATATTTCTTATACTCACTCCTTTAACAAATGGGGACTATGATATATTTTTGCAGGTAAAAGAAATGGAATCACTGTAACATGGGCCATGACATGCAATGTTTAAAAAATATGTGCACATGTTAAATGATTAAAGGCAATGTTATAACGGGTGTATTGGTGAATGCCGAAAAGGCAGTGACGTTTTGGAATGTTTAAAGTTGCTTTTAGTGCATGGGCTGTTGAACAGCTACTGTTAAACTCTCTATCACTGAATCATGGTTGTTGCTTACCAGTAACCATCAACAGAACTTTTAGGAGGTGTTGTCCTGAGACAGGTCTGCATGAGCCCAGTTCACTCTGGGACAAATCTGAGACCACATTTAAACCATGACTCAGCTCATGTCGAGTTTGTTTTGATCCTACAAAGTTATGTTGATTAAGCTGTCAAAGCTGTTGTACAATGCAAAATATTATTTCATTTCACTATAGTAAGATTTATCCTCTGAAAAGGACTTGTTATGCTGTACTGATTGTATAATTACTGTAGCATGACTGTCAAATTATGATCTACAGTTATCTTTTCTTCTTTTTACCTTTAAATAAGGATAATAATTGCTGTGTTGTTGTCAACAAACTTGTACTTCACTCAGGCCACATGAATAGGCAATAAACAAATGTTGATTATTGGATGGATCGGACTATACACCTATTATATTAATTGAATAACTTAATAAGTTATAATACGTATATAAATTGATGTTCTTTCGTGGGAACAGACAAATTGGTTTATGGTTTTGACTCCAGTCAAGATGGTAATCCTCTTGCAGTTGTGCTATACCAGATGACAGTGGGCAAGCATGATTGTTTACTTCAAGAATTAAAGCAGTCTCACTCGCGTGACTTCTAGGATTAAATCCATTTATCCTATGTCGTGTTTAAGCGTTAGCCTATAAAAGTCTTGCTATAAGCTTGAGGCTGGATCTTACAGTTGAACATGAGATCATTGCTCATTGGGGAAATCTCCAAAAGTACACTATACTACTAAATAAGGTGCTGTTACAAGAAGAAAAGCAGGTGTGCATTATTGTACAACCTGCAGACATGCAGTTTGCTTAAATTTGCTATACATAGTCCTATAGGAATTGGAATATAGGAATTGACACCCTATCACCCTGTCATCGCCAGAGAAAGGACCTTCAGCTACATTTTATTATGGATTTGTTAGGGCAAAGGATTCCTCCTTATAACGCACTCAAATGAATGTGTGCCTCTGGGGCATCATTGTGAATGGCTTCATTTTTTTTTTTTTCATGTCTGTTTGTTTTGCCAAATGAAACCCGCAGAGTGCTCATTAGGCTTTATGCAAGACTCATCTGCCTTAAAACCATAACAGCTCTAAAATGTACATAAAAAGAGAAAAAGAATCATTGTCAAAATGCATATTTCTCAAAAACAATATTGTCTTTTCACCAGATTGTTGCTTCCTATTGTTAGTCAAAGATACATGCACCGTGCATCTGAGTCACTAAAATCAATGTGCAATCAAAACATATACCACCCAAGAACCTACATCATTTCATGACCTTCATTATTCACCATGTCAGACTCTGTGCATGACAGACTGATGCATAAAGTTGTAAATGTGTATGTCTAAACATTGAGGATGTACAAATAAGTTGTTTTCCGGAGGAAATAACTTACAGGAAATCACAAATGATGTACAAATAAGGTTTTCCCGGAGGAACTAAATCACAAGAAAAAAACACAAATGTGTTAATGAGTCATCAAATGTTAGAGTAGATTGGAGAGGATGAGAAGGTTATAGTGTTGGTTCCAACCAGCATGATTATTTGTGTCATTATACTGTCTTTGACTTTTCAATAAACTAAATACATAATAAACACCTATTGAAGAAGTACTCACGTAACTACATAATTCATACACTATACAAAAAAGGACTTCTCTCTTTCAAAAAGGCTGAAAACTAAAACAACAATCTACTTATTCAAAGAATAACTCAGTGTTAAGTTCCTTGAAACCTGATTTGTACCCCTTAAAGTTCTTAGAACATTCTGAGTGAACAGTTCAAGTGCACTAACCACTTATCGATTGATGCACTACAAAGAATTGAAATAGGACAATAATAATAAAAAAAGAATTGAAAAGAATGAATTGAGATAAGCAGAGTAAGTGCATTTCAAAGTCACAAACATCGATCCACCCAATGCAGCAGCTATGGCCAAGTGACTCAGGGACCGCAGAGATTTTTTTTCTCTCAAACCTGAACCAGCACAAGCACACCTCATACTAACGTAAAACTGGTATTTGGGGACATAGGCAGAGTGAAGCTAAATGACATTATACAGGCAGACTATATGAACCCTGCCAACAGCCACTTACTTAACAGAGTGGGGGTAGCAGCAGTCCTGAGAAAAAGAAGTTGATGAAGACTCCAGGTACCCCCATTTTTCATAATACCCCTAAAGGTAGCTGATCCACAAGTTCTTTGATCCCGCCTCCGATGTAAATATACCTGAAGATGCTTTGAGAAAAGCATTTACATATATAATACCAAAGCTACAAGAGAGTCACGCAACATATGAACACATAGGATGTGTTATATTCTAATACCCCACTAAAGCTTTCATATGATTATTGAAGAGGGTAACATCTTTTACCCAACCAACCAATTGATTGTAGCATTGAATACTGATGCCAAAAAAAAAAAAGAATTAATACGAGACACGTGTGCACACCTGACAAAAGATGAAAATTCAACTCCTCCTCCTCCACAAGCAAACCTAATGACCCCGAAGTACCCCCAGAAACTCAACAGATATGCTAAATGTGCCAGGTAAGGATGGGTAAAGACAAAAAAATCTGTCCACCACGCCCTACAAATCCAAGGAACAAGCTTACAACTTATAATTTATAGCTGATCAGGTTGTATTATGGGAAAATATACAGCCTATGCATGCAGATAGCCTAAATTAAGACGGGACACGCCTATACTGCCTATACCTATTGCCTATACTGCTCTAGTGAAACGATGGAGCTTCAGTCTTATGGTGACACTGTGAAATCAATGGCTGTCAATCAACTGTCTCCACACACTGACTGGTGTAGCAGGCACTGGACGTAGGGTCTCCCCCATTTCTTGGAGCACATTATTATATTTCTGATTCGATTAACAATTGTACCCTGCATGCAGATATGCAACAACTGTCTAGCATTGGCCTAGGCCTACTGCTTAGCTGAGTCACCTTACCCAAGGAAAAACTGAAAATAGCCTATATAACTTTTTGGTTCAATTTGAAATGTCTAGGGTAGGCCTGAATTAACAGGTTAACAATTTTTTCAACGTTTTAAAAGCCCTGGGCCTGGGGTTTTGATTTTTGGACCCATTTTAATCCTGCAAAATTTAAAGCAGCAAGCTGTAGGCCTTGTTAAAAGGGTGAAAACAAAGTGTTATAATACATAATAACCCGTATTCTCAACCCTTGGGCTACAGAGTTTCAGTGTAACGCTGAGGAAAATCGATGGTCACATGTTTACTTCTGAAAACGTTTTTTTTTTTTTTTTCGCTTTCCTCCACGTGTCAAAATACACGAAGCTGAAGGCGGGATCATAACAAAGCTTCCTATTGGCTAAGCCGTGCCTCACCAGTTCCAGAATAACGAGGCAGGCGAAATCTTAAAGGGCCACGATCAAGATGGTTTAAGAGCTTGTTTTCTCAAAGCATCAGTGATCAAAATAATATTGTTCGACAAAGGCATTGTCAGCGATAGCTAAGCAAAACTCACAGCCTATTCAGAGTAATACATATAATGAAATAAAATGAAAAAAGAACTGAAACGCTGTCTGTCAGCAGAGGATTTCTGATATATTTCAAGTAGGCATTGGCACCGATCTTTTGCAGTTATTATTCTGTCCCTCTGTCCATAAAGTATCTGACTTGATATGATAGTATGACTTCAGCAGGTAGGGTATCTGTAGGCTACTGTGCGGAATAATCTATCAACGTTGTAAACCTTGCCGCGTCGTGTTACTATTAACATACATGACGTATTTGGCACGGGGCGGGATTTGTTACAGCGAACTGGCGAAAAAAACATTGGCCCCCCACAACAGTTTAGGGTGGCAACATCATCGGTGCGAGAGAGTGAGTGTAACGAGAGGCGCCTTGAGAAGGCTACATCTTTTCGGTTCAGGATAAACATCGTGAAAAGGTCAAAATACCCCCAATAACGGAGGACGATTTGTTAACTGGCGGTGAGTGTCCTGTTGTTTTTGTGATCATCATGCTATACGATTTCCTCACTGTCCGAGATGTGATTCGAGAAGACGACATGCCTATGTTTTACTGTAAGTTAGTTAGTTAGCCTATTCGCTCTGTTTGTTTGTGTAGGAGTAGGCTATTCAGCAATTTCTAAAGAACTATTTGAGTAACGTTTGGCTAACATCAACAAATGCTTCTTGGCACGGGCCGATTCTTACAATAGCCTACTTAGTATGTTGTGTCTTACTGTTGCAAAGTTAATACATTGGTTAACGACAGTTCTTCGGATTTTTTTTTTCATTTGCGAGTGTCCAGACGATTAAGCACCCAGGGGTTGACATATCATTTCTCATCATGCCCCACTGACATTTTGGCATGTCAAAACATGTCAAACAAAGTGCTACATGCGACCCATGATGGTCTGCTCTAGTAGTTGTAGTATTGTAGCCCATCAGTATATTTAACGTCATCGATGCTGTATTTTGATAGTGCGAGTTTTGTAAAGTGAGTAAGGCTTACTTCTTGACTTTTAGGAGACATTTCTGAAGCCGTCTCTTAACACGTGGAAGTTGATGTTTTATAATTTGGCTGATTTGAAAACAAATCCATGCTAAATTGAGACATTTAGAGAATTGTGCATTTATGTCGCATTTCATAAAGGCTACGCATTTCATAAATGCATTGACCTAATAAAACCAATTTGGGAAATCATTTTTTTAGAAGTTGTTTTGTTTTGTTGGTGTTGACGATCTTTCAAGATATGGCTTGGCGAAAGTGAAGTTATTGGTAGATTGTGGATGCGGATGGCTCTCGTGTCAGCTGGGCGATGAGGGGGTTGTCGAGACATGTCCAACTCCGCCACTAAACTCATAGGCGTGCCCAGATCCGAGTTAAGAATGCTTCTGCAAAATATTCGGTAGGGGGAGCTCTATGTTGTCGCTGGGCAGATACAATTTCTCGAATTCCCCTGTCAAGTGCAAAATACGCACCTGCTGGTGGGTTTGGGGGCATTTTTCTCTTGATATCCTCTAGGAGAAGTTGAAAATTATGAATTCATTATCTTTCACAAATGACCTGAATCTAACAAGTTGCATAATGTTTACATTTATTTTTAGCTGACATGCACTTTTCGTGTATTGTAGAGGTACTTTTGAGCTTTGTTGCCAAGTCTTTTCTCCTATTCTCCTTTCATGTCCAAGAAGTCATGTCACTCAAGCATAAAACATATGTATAATATTTTATAATATTATATGATATTATATATATATGTATATATATATATATATATATATATATATATAATATGCATATATATATTTATGCATATAATTTGTCTGGACTGTTGCCTACTTGGTGATCCAAACCTCTATAATTTCCATGTTCAGTGTTTAGGGAATAGCAGAAAATGTGACTTGTGTGCAGTGCGCCATTGCCACTGTTGGTGTGTGAGTGCGTGTGTGTGTGTGTGGTTGGGGGGTGGTCTTTGCAGGGGAGAGTGCGTTGGAGATGGATCTTTTTGCTGCCACTTGCAGTTTTTCATATCAGCAAGAAGAACTGTCAAAGCTGTTGCGTTGTTGCAAGCACTCCAAAGTGACTGCTGATTTGACTTTATCTCCAATGACAAGCATCATTGTGCTCACTGTTTGAGTATTTATTTTTTCAGAGTTTACTCTAAGTGTGAAGGTACTAAATTGTGTTTGTATTTATAATGAAGATTATTTGGTATTTTCATTTAAGTTACATTCATAAACAAATGTTGGTATGTCAATGGAGTGGGTGGCCAAATGGTTTTTGTTTTCTTTTAATCATACAGATCATGTTTTTTTTTTTTTCCAATGTCATTACAATAGCGGCATAATCTATTATTTGCATCAGTGATATGGCAGACATCATCTGACCTTTCAGAGGTGTTTGTTTGCATACTTCAATGTGCCAGTCTCAGCCAGACAATGCAGTTCTTTTCAGTAAGGTCAGGGCCAGTCGATCAGGTGCATCCTTTGGTGCAAAAACGTCTGCTGAACAAAAGAAAGATTCATTGCAGATCACCGAGGGAAAATCTTTGCTGGGGTTGCTTTGCATTAGGGATTATAGGACGGGGTGTGCATTTCGCATTACGTGTTTGAAAATATGCAGCACGTGTTTGCGAAAGCCACAGAAGAGGAAGACTAAAAAGCGCACACTTAGACAGATGTATCTACATCCATGCCTGATACACACACACACGGGCGCGCTTTCATCATGCGGACACTGACTAATGACTAATACCCATACTGATCCTTCCAGGGGGATTACCGCTGAGGTTGCTGATGGACGATGAAGAAGAGGACATGCTTCGGCCCATCTCGCGCTGCTGGGGGACCCCGTTCATGGACGTCAAATTCGAGGACCGCGCCACCCAGACAAACAGCTCTGCAGTGGTCCCGGGGAGAGGCAGCGGCAGCATGCTGCCCTGCCGGTTAACACAAGAGTCCAGGCCATTCTTCCGTGGTACGCTTGCCTTCTCACGCATTGTGTTCTCACAACAGCAGGGATTGCTGTATCATAATGTGCAAATTCATTCATCTTCTCACCTATGTGGGTCACCAGAAATGTTTAAATTCTAAACTTATTAAAGTAAAATAAATATTTATATGAAGCCTCACAAATCAGTTCACGTAATGACATAACTTATTATGCTCGGCTAACTAAAGGGTTAACTTCTTTACTTAGTTTCAGATGGATGGATAATTTAATCTGAATGCATGCGTTTGCTGTCACTACCTCAAGAGAGGCATGCTTCAGTGTCAAATACATGACGTTATTGTTGTTGTTGTGATGATTGGTCTATGGTGGCCCAGGGAATTTTCATACACAATGGGCCTATTTCACGCCTTCCGAGAAGTCACTGGGTAAGCATGGGAGATGTTAGTGATATCCAATGAGGATCTTATTCGGCACAGAATCAGAATCCTATTGGCTGTCATCAACAACGCCTGTGCTTACCCTGTAACTTGAAAAAAAAAAAAAAAAAAGGCTGCCGTGAAATGGGCCCATTGGACTGCAAATATTAGGAAAATCATTTATGACTTCATCGTTAAATGGAAGCATCTATAAAAGTTTAGAAAATGACATCATGATATTTCCCTAAGTCATTGAGTTAATCAATGCTTGTAAGTAGTGTTAATCAAGACTTGTAAAGCAGATGTAAGCAGAACTGTTACAGGCTACTGTAAGCTGACCTGTGTGTGTGTGTGTGTGTGCGCGCGTGTGCATGGGCGTGTGCATTTTTGTTTCACTCCCAGGCAACGCAGGGCTCCGCTGGCATTTCCCCGCACTCTTTGAGCCTACCATGGGTCTCGGGGGCCCCGAAGATGAGCAGCATTCTCGGCAGCTAGCAGGAGACGGCGTGGCGGAGCGGGAGGTGCAGGTGCCGGAGCAGCAGGAGGAGGTGGAGGAGGGGCCCAGGTTAGAGCAGAGGCTGGGGGGCCTGCATGAGGAGGCCCGCATGAGCGTAGAGGTGCAGATCGGACGCAAGCTGCGCGAGATCGGTGACCACTTCAACCAGGAGCAGCTGCAACTGGTGAGCAAGGCGTGCGTTGGTGCTCGGAAGGCATGTGGCATTAGGAGGGGCGGGGGGACGGGGGGTAGTGGAGTGATGCCAGAGAAGGTAATGTGGTAATGTGGCTCCCATCTTTGAAAGTTGCTGCCGCGCTGTCATCCGTGTTGACTTGAGTAATGTTTACCCAACACTACTGCACTCATAGCGGTGAAGTCATTTACTGGAATACAAGACTGTAATGGTAGAATGAACACACGCTCGTACACACATGCGTGCACGCACACACGTGCACACACACTGAGAGAGCAACAACATTGTTTGCACAGATACTTGATAGTCAGGTGAAAGGGCCTGCCCAAATTCTCTAAACAGTTCTACGTGCCAGACAGGTGTGGTTTTGTGTATCAACATTTCAAGTGTTTATCTTTTTTTTTCTTTTTAATGGGATATGTGGCATCCATCAAAACATTTAATGCAAAGCATCTATTTCATGACAGCCTGTCAAACAGAGATGTGCTGTTTTTAGGGCAGCCATAGACTGTAATGTTAACACAAAGCAATACAGTCTGTTGTTAGTTACATAAGTTGTTTTTAACTTCTGCGAAGCTCAAAATATATATTTTTCCTTTCCTATTCAATACTGTTTTGACAGTGTTAATTTTTTCTTTCTAACAATAAGCAAAGCTCCGACCATCTCTTTCCCCAAGCTCTTGTTATTGCACAAAGGAGGTTATCAGCGGCTGTGAATATTTGACTAATTGAGTGGCAGCAAATGAGGTGTGACCGGTCGACGCAAGTGTCCTTATCTTGAAGTGTGCATCGTGGAGTGAGATTTGACAACAGTGCTTAGTGAGATGCCAATCTGTGTTTACATTCACAGTGAGGCTAAAACGTGTTGTGCACTCAGCCTGGTCTGTTCAGCAACCAGTCAGCCGACAGATGCACGGCTGTCTGAGTCTGTGTTTGCGTTTTCTACAGAACCGACTGTCGTAGTTATTTATAGCTGCTGTACATGTTGCTGAGGCGTCTCTCTTTGCCAAAGGTTGGCTTTGTCAACAAGCTTTGTCTACATGTTTGTCTGCTAACTGCCATGACAAAATGTATCTCCAAAGTAAAACTGTAAACTAGCAGTTGTTGTCAGGTCTTCGTCTATCTATGGTCTTCTTTTGTATTAAACAAGGAATACATCAGGTAAAAAAAACTGTGAAGAGAAAATTCAGATTTTCAGAATTGGTTTTGTCAGTTAATTTTCATGTGCACTTTGAACTCCTCCACCCTCTTTAATGCACACTCCGGTGTGGTGAGGTGCTTACGCAATGCCGTGCAACACAAGGCCCAGGCAGAGGCTGATCTGGGTGGGGGTTAGTTGGGTGGGTTGGGGGGGGGGGGAGTGGCTGTAAGGGGTTGGGTTAGAATAGGCACTAGAAGAGTTGGTGGCTTGGAGGGTTAAAGCTGGAGAGGCTTGGGGTGGGGTGGGGTTGGGTGGGGGTGCTTTGATGTGCATGCCATTACTGTGGAAGAGAGGTGGAGCAGTGGGTGACTGGCAGACTTCGGGATGTCTCTCTCTCTTTTTTCCCCAGGAGGCATTTCTGTCTGCCATGGCCTTGTGCTAATCTGTACAGGCAACACCTCATTTGTGGAGAGAACAAGAGATGGGGAAAGAGGAGGGAGAGAGAAAGAGAGAGAGGGAGGCCAAATGATGAAATCTCTATATATTTCTCAGAAAGCAGCTGTAGATGCTTGAACCCTCGCTGGTGCACTCGTGGGTCTGGCATTGAGGAGGGGGCTGGGTGGCGGAGTGGGATGACGTGATTGAGCAGAGATGAGCTGGAGCACCCTTATCCCCCAAGGGTCCCTGTGAACCCGTGAACTCCCTGACCTCTCCCTCAACCAACAACCACCCCTCCACACACACACACACACACACACACACACACACAAACCCACATTTCACTCACCCTCCCCTAATTATGTTTACATTTCCACAGTGTTTAAATGCTCAGCCTCATTTTAGAACAGCTCTTCAGCTGTGTCAGAAAGTAACAAAAAAAGAAAGAAAGAAATACTCCCCCCCCCCCCCCCCCTCCACACACACACACACACACACACACACCCAACCTTGTTCGGTCCAGACATCCCACCTCGGGGGATCCTCTTTAATCCCACTGAAACAGTCTGCTTTCTCTTAATAGTACTCCCTTAATTAAACACTGATCCCCCCAGTCCCCCCTCGGGCGCAAACACCGCCCCCTTAAACAAAGAAGAAGAACGAAAGAGAAAGGGCTTTTCAACAACCAAACAACAAAATTTGTCAGGGTGCAGCAACATCACTTGATTCCCTCTGTTTGTTGTTTTATTTGACGTGTGCAAGAGTATGCCCGTAATCCTCTTTAGGAGAACTAAGTGCCCCCACACCACACCACACCACCCCACTCCCGCCATTCCAGCCCCGTGGCGTGTCTCCGGTAGTCAGAAATGTGATCATATTTTTCACGCCATGCAGACTTGACACAGGGCCGGCCGTGTAGGCAGGTAAACAAAGGCTCTGTTGTGACAATACCCGCACCGTCACTTGCGGATGTTGGTCTAGACACCACAGTTGTGCCTGCATGAGACTCTTGACCTTTGCATGAATAGCCAACAAATGGCTGTGGGGTATGGGCCCACACAGGCCACCCCATGTCACTGACACTACTAACATAGTGACTGTACTGTTAAATGTTTATTGAAATAGCACACAACAGTGTGGAACTGAAGATCAGAAGTAGCGAAGGGCAAAGGATGTTGGTGAATGACAGCTGAAACATGGCTGTTTTCTAGGTTACTTGGACTTTGGACATTCAACTGTTTGTGATGCAAGCCCTGGGAGATGAGACGGCCTTGACCTACAGGCATTATTTAGTGGAAGTTGTTTTCTAAAACAACATTGCATTATATCATAAATGTTTAGGGTGTTCCTTTTATTAGCATGTGTGTTTCCAAAATAACGTCACTTTTTAAAAGTATTAATATTATGTACCCGTTTCTTCTCTGTCCCTCTGCAGTTTGCCCAACACCAAAGAGACCATCTTCCATTATGGTGGCGCGTTGGTGCCGCCGTCTTCGGCTACCTGCTCCAAAGGGTGGACCTGGCCCCTGCTGCCCTACCAGGGAACCCGAGATGAGGGAGGGCACCTAAGGTGCCTTCTCGGCCTCGCTTGGGAAGGCATTCTCAAGAGACTTTTCTTTTTCTGATGGCACTGTAGAACTTAACAACAGATTTGGATGGAACAGATGGGAATGAATGACTGAATGACTGACCACAAGGGGAGGGGGTGGGTGTTGAAGAAGGTTGCGGTCTCCGCAGGACGGAGATGAAATCATTTTTGATTGTCTTTCTTTTTTTTTTTTTTCAACTTTATGAAGAAGCCATGCTGTGTGAAGAGATATTTTTAATGAAAAGCAAATGTAAGATAAAGTATTTTGTTCAGTATGTTGAGAAAAAGGTTTTGTTTTCTTTGGCCTGTTGTTTTCATTTGTTCATCTTTGAGGACCTTTTGACAGTTCAGCTATTGCCTTACTCCTTCCTGCAACAGTGGAATACCACCACAACAGTGAAACAAGACAAAATGGCGGGGAACAGGAAAGGAGAGTTGGGTGGAGATTCCATGCTGAAGAATTTCAACTTGATGACCACAGTGCACTATTAATTCCACGTTAGTTGATTGGCGGTTCCTTGCTAGCTCATTTGGACTGGTTTCTCTTCTGTGGTACTTAATTGTTCTTAGATAATAGGTCAGTTTGACTTATCTGCCAGTGGCTGTTGACTGAGATTTTATTCTCACTCTCTATTTTTGCCTGTGTAATGGAAGATGTAATCTCCAGCGGTCTTTAAACCTTCTTTAAAAGTCTTTTGGGATCTTTGCGGTCCTAAGTATGCTGGTTTCTGTGTCACAGGCTGAAAAAGATGGGCCTGATCTTTTTTATAACATGCAGACCAGGAGACATATTCTCTTTTTTTATAGCCATGTATTCTCTTGTGGACTAGACAAGCCTTCGTAGCCACAATAAGAACTATCTTGTGAATTGTCAATGAGAAACGAAAGGTTTTCCTTTAAAAAAAAAAACTTTCTGTGAACCTTTGTTTCTTACCTGAGTGAAGCAGATAAAAACATGAATTTTGGAAATTTTTGAACATTTACTGTAAGCACAAAATTTTTTCACACATAAAAAACCCAAGCTGGAGCCAACCTGTGGTGGTGTTTTTAAAGGTGCTATTGTTAGGTTATGACACAGTTTGACCACTTTTACAAGTTCTCTTGGCCTTTGTATTCAACTCGTGTACACAAGTGAGTGTACGTCTGTATGTTCAAAAGGGTGATTTGCTGTTTTTTGTACAACTCTCTTTGAACGCTCCTTCAGCAGGTCTATTTGCACTTAATTGAGCTGATAAGCCCTGCCTGGTTCTCTGGAGCTGCACAGCTATGATGGAGACCAGTAGTTCCACTGGAACCTTAAAGATCAATTGCTGTTGCAGTCAGATCAGCACAAATAATGGCCGTTTCCTTAGGATCAGTCATCTTATCTTGCCTTATTTGTCTTATCTGGCAGGTCCCTTATACACTAAGTGAGGAGTGAAGGGTAACAAGGTGAAGAGTTGAAAGAATGAATTAGCAGAGGAAACAGTTTAATGAATATGTCACAACAGAATAAGACGTTTATATTTAGATATTTTTTACAAAAGTAATTGAGGACATTGGATATGTTTGTTTTTTATTCTTATTCATAGTCATGAGTTCTCAGAAGTGTATAACACCTGTTGAAAGTCACAAGAAACAAAAACAAGCAAAACTGTAGTGAACTTGCCTCTGTAAAAATAACAATCTCAGGGGTTTGGTACATAGACTTGGGAAGCATTTTACTGTCCCAAACATTCGACTTTTTTATTTGCAAAGCCAAGACTGAATGACACTGGATGAACACAGATTCATGTCACCCATGTTAAACATTCCAGCAGCCATAGACCGAAGACTCAAACTGAGCTGTTCTTTTAGAAGAACGAACTGACGAGCTCCAGTAATGTTTAACACTTATGTACACAAACTTTGGATTTCCTCACCCCTAGATTAGTGCTCAAAGTGTTAAAGAGAAATCAACAAGCTCTGTGATGCTCAAAGTTGACTGAAACCAAAGGTGTGTGACAGCACATGCCTTCTTACAGCATATTACTCTGCGTTCATCCTGATGTCACTCTTTCTCTCAAAGTTTTTTTTATATACATATTATTTGTTACACAACATTGTCGTTTCTTTTGAAATAATTTATTCTAATTTATTTGGTGTGTATTTGATCAGTGCTATTATATAATGTGCAGGTTCCGTATGTGCGTTCAGTATGGCTAGTTTGGTGTGCCTCTTGCAACTGTGGGTCGGAGAATAAAAACAACACCAGTAGACAATCAAAAAGACATCAAATGTGCCTTGTGTCCGACAGACCAGCAACACAATCAGCGTCTCTCTGCAGTTTGTGTTCTGTGAGAGACAAAAACAATCTCAAGGCTTCAAATGGACAGATACTTGTCAGGAATAACACTGTACATTTGTCATGATATGCTTTCCCCTGTCCATTTTGAACACTCAGCGTGTAAGGCCCACAGTCTTGCCCCAAACAGTTTAAATCAAAAAGACCGTCTGCAACAACTGTGCACTGGAAAGTCTGTGAAAAGACATTTTTTAGATTTTATACCTCTGTGTTCTCTGAATTTGAACTTTTGTCCTTAACTTCCATAAGGTTTCTCAAACATTACTTTGTGGTTGTACTGGATAATAGTAGGTTAATTAAA
>JAGFZM010005795.1:0-58789 GCA_017657215.1 Limnothrissa miodon
AGCATGGTATTCCGTAGTGAAGATGGCACAAAAGCTAAACTTTTCCTTGTGGTTTTTCTTGAGAAAGCTGACTGGTTAGTCTCTGACAATTCTTTCTGACTTCCTACATTTTCCATATGACTGGAGTGTGATGAGCTAAACCCAGTAACTCTTCTGTTTTCTGAGTCAATAACAACGGTTTGGCTCTTGGTGATTTCCATGTCGTCTACTACTGAACAAACAGCGTCTACAAAATGTTGGCTCTGATGGACATTTTGGTTCTTAGCAAGGGCTACATTAACACACTGACTTGTCTGATCAGATTCAGTTTTAGTCATTTGCATATCTGCTGGCCACAAACCTTCAACCGTACGTAAACAGTCTTTACTTATTTTCAGATCCATGGAGACATTCTGAATACCACATTTTCTGTCGTTTTGAACGGTGTTGTGTCTTCCGGTGAATGCTTCTGTCAATTCCATCTCATCATTTTGAGTAAACATCACACTCTTATTTGTAGTTGGGAAATTTTCCTGTTCTGCAGTCACGTCAATGACTTTTGTAAATTCCATTCCAACAGTATCCTCAGAGAAAATCTGTGTCATCTCACCTCTCCTGATAGAGTTTAGTGACGACCCTGGCATATCCATCCCTTTAATGTTTGTTGCAGCAGTCTGACTCTTTGTTAAGTCCATGTCATCCGGATTAGGTGATTTCAAGGAACTCATGAAGCTTTCACATTCCAGTTTGAATAAATTAGTGTTCCCTTGTGCAACGGCCCATGACTTTTCCTGCCGGTCTGCTTGTTGATTTTGGAGAAAACCTCTTCCATCTATTACAGCTGTGTGACTTTTTGTCAGGTTCATGAAGTCAAAATCATTAGATAGTATTGTGGACTTCCTGTTGTCAGGTATTGGAACAGAATGGACCGACAGAGCAGGAGGCTGGTTTTCTTTGTCAGTTACTGTACGTTGGACATTTAGCTTGGCAAAAAAACCCTCAGAGTCCACTTTCTGCTTTGGAGCACTGCTAGACTTCTGCTGAACATCTGAGCAAGACATACCCTCAAATCCCTTTTTTTTTGACAAACTTGCAAGGAACGACCCAAAATCTGTATCAACATCTGGTTTATGGGGAACGTCACTACTTTGCAGGATGTTGATTCTTTTGCTTGATGTGTCAAAGCTCCCTCTTGCTGGAATCTCTGCCATCTTTGTAAAGTTTAAGTCAGCTGCATTTAAATCATTTTCAATGAAAACTGTGTGACAATTGGTCATATCCATGCATGCCGTATCATCTCCAAAAAGCCTTGTTGATTCTCTAGCCATGTAAGATCTTTCATTTCTTGTGTTTTTAACTTCCTTCTGCTGGGAAAGGTGTGCAAGAAATGTGCCAACATCTGACAATGATCCTGTGCTCTGAAAGGGTATATTTTCCTTATCAGCGACATTATTCTTTAGGATAGCATCTGCATTCATGGGTTTACCAATTGTGTTGACGGGCATCTGTGTATTGATTGTAAAGTTCAAGTCACTCTTATCAGAGTCCTTGTCAATGACAGTTGTTTGACAGTGAGTCATGTCCATAAATATTGTATCTTCTCCAAACAATGTGTTATTCTCATTAGAACCATCCGGTAGAATTGGATCCAAGAAGAACTAAAGAAAAAAAAGAAAAATTCTAACCAAAATAATTTGGTGAAGATCCTGCAACAAACAGTCTTGTACTCAACATACATGTTCTTCCAGTCATGCCAAACCAATATATAGCTCTACCGTCTTTAAAATCCTTAGTCTAAAATCCTTTATGTATAATTTAGCAACTCCAAATTGAAAAAAAAAATATTACACTGAGGGGCTAAGTAGGTTTCAATTTCACGCACACCTCCAGATAACTTATTTTTTTAAAGGTCTGCTTATGCTGAATGTGAATTTAAATGTTAACACAAGCATGAAAACCTGATGATGAAGGTCCACACACACAGTGCAACTCAAATTGAATAGTGGAGTCCTAGTGGAGTTTAGAGACTCTGCAACAACAACAACTACTAATTTTCCTGATTGAATTGGCCTGCCCGCCCATCCATCCATACACCCATACATACTTTTGTGATTCATCAGTATCAGAAAAATAATGAAAAGTATTTTGAAATTGCTCTGAAAATACACCTAATGAAATAATTGCATATAAATACATAAACCCAACTAACCTTCTTATTTTGAGGGAGTCTTTGCAAAGGTGCTTTTAAAAGGTTTTCAACGCCTGCAAGTTCATTAGAAAAGAAAAATAACTCTGTAATATGGCAGAAACACACCAAAATGACCATGAACAGAAAATATTAAAAGAAACACAATGCTTACCATCCTGGTTGCCTCTGCTAGGAAAAACAAACAAATAAAATAAGTAAACAGTTCAATACGACACTATATTTTTCCACACAACACCTTGAAAACCAGCATTTGCCATTTTTTTTACTGTTAACATTTTGGCATATTATTTATTTTACTGTGCATTTCATAACTTTCCTCCAAAATTGAATACTGACAATGAGTACTGAAAAAAAAGTTTTAGCTTACTTTGCATCTTGACTGTCTGGTCCTGTTGATAAAAGTGAAACAAAAAAAAAAGCCAAAGACAAAAAATGTAAAGTTAATGGGTGAAACATTATAGAGAAATGCAGGATTCAGCTCTCTTTTTCTGAAAAATGTAAACATTTTATGCAACTTTTTGATGACCTAAAGAGAATATTCCTTGATGTTACGGTCCTTGAAGTGTTTAGAATTTAATACATTTTCAATTCAATTCAATTTATATAGCGCATTTTTACAAAAGGCACGTCTCAAAGCGCTTAACACAAAGAGGCCCAATGAGCAACAGGGGCAAGGAAAAACTCCCTAGCAGCGTTTTTTGTTTTTACTTGTTATGGTAAAGGAAGAAACCTTCTGACGGCTCAAGGGGCTAGCCCAACTGTCTGGGGCAGATTAAGGGCTGTTTATTGACTTAATTTAGGACTGTTAATGCATTTGTTGCAGTCTTTATTAATCAAAAAAACTTTCCGACTAATGACAATGACTTTCAAACACATGTGATGGTACTGGGCTTGCTGAACAAAGTCTACTGCAGACTGTTATCATAATAGCCTAATTATAACCTAATTATAACAGGATGCTGTAGTTGTGACAGAGAAATCCACGACTTCCTTGACCGTGAGAAACCTGTACTCAAAACATTAGACTAGCAGTAAAAGGTAATCCAATTAATTACAGGTTTCATTGTTACAATACCCTCACTATCAATATAATGCTTTGAGTTACTAAAGCCTTATTATCCTATGCACCCAACACAAACATACGTCACACATATCCTTTAAAGAAAAAACTAGGCCCTATGCTTTGTTTTACAGAACTATGCTTTCAACAGTAAAGGATTATTTCTGTCCAAAATAAACAGCAATATGCAGTATTTTTTATGATTGCATTTTATGTCCATAATATAGAACTTACTGCAATACATTGCCATGTTGATACGGCAATACAACACAGGGGTTTTTTTTTTCCATACTGAATTTGTTCCTGTTACATTAGGCTACAAGCGTATTTCTTCTCATATGGATACTGCATATAGTCCACATCAAGTGAAACTCCAAGGGCAAGAATTTCCTAAACTGGTAGACACTAGTCGGTTTGTGAGAAAACCTTGCTTCAGTCTCGGCACAACAGTCTGTCAAGCTTGACTCAAACATGGCAAACTTCATAGGCTATCAGAACAGAGATCCTACCCCTAATAATTCATGTATTTAAACACTTCAGGAATCTCAGGATATTTAGGCCTCAAAACATTTTGTATTTCCTTCTCTCTATATCCTGAACTCTCAATAAAATACTCATCAATCTACAACAATGTGTTTCCAACAATGTAAAAGTGCATTTACATTACATTTTATTCTGATTGAGCAAAATAAAAAAAAAAAACAAAAAAAAAAAACATAAAAATCAGTTAAATGCCTACCTGTAGCTGTCAGATTTGGAGATGGACTCTGTTCATCAGATGAACTAGTAATATCCCTGAAATATAAAAGCACAATGCTGTAATATTTGGCAGGTATACGTGAAGAACTGGTGTTTCAGTTGATGCTAACTTACCTGGAAAAAACAACCACATTTTTCGTGGCAGCGAAGCTAACTCTTCTTGAACACCTTTTTTTCTCAATTGGTTTGCTTGTGTCCTCCTGTTATAAATAACACATGTGAACAAGCCTGATTACTAAACTAAAATCAATATAATCTCCATTAAGTGCTTTAGAATACCAATACCCCCCTCCTACACACACACACATAAATGCCAAGGCCTGCAGGGGTTAAAGTAAAAAAAAATCCTGAGCCTGAACTTTTTGAGTCCCCCCCCCCCCCACAAACACACACACACACACACACAGTTTGAAAATGACACTGGAGTCTAGAACTCCGGACATCTTGATAGGGGTGCTACTGTCAGTTGAGGTGTTTAACTTGGATCATTTATTTATACTTAGGCCTACTGTAATACAGGAGTGCTTCTGCTTTGCTGGGCGTATAGTATCACATTTGTAGGTTACAAATTTGGTAAAATCCTTATTCTAAAATTATTTTTATTATCTGTCCTTTATTAAACTTTTATTTACTTTTATTTTTTTACTTTTTACTCTTTGTATGTTATTAATTATACCCTTGGTGTAACTTTTAATCTTATTGGTTTCTTTCCTTACTTTATTTATCCACTATTTCAACTTTCTACTTTTATCTTTGTAAAGCACATTGAACTGCCTACTTTATGTATGAAATGTGCTATATAATAAAGTTACAGGCCAAACTAAACTATAAAAAAATCTTAGTTTTATTAAAAAAGTATGCTGCATTCTTTTACATGTAGGCTAGGCCTATATGCTGAAAGAATATAACCAGTCTGCTGCATCTTTTGAGGCAATATAGTTAACTATATTACAGTGTTAAGTAGCCTATATTAGAGGTAATTTTAACCATTTTTAAGTTTGGCCTACACCAAAATTATATAGGCCTACTAAGTCATGGAGCAAAGTAAATCCTTTAGAGAGAACACAATGTGGGCTAACCTGCTAATGTTGTGAATATTTAAGTATTTCCACTTATCACAGGTAGGCTATTGCTGCTAATGTTGTCATGTTCAGTCTCAGCAGTGAACAATTTTAGAAACGTCGGCTTCTGCTGTTTTATCGGGTGCTGCTGTTAAATAACTCAAATGGACGCCTGCTTTCGCTTCATTTTACGCTTTCTTTCCGTTACGTTAAGTTTAACTTTCCATTGCCAAGCCAGCCTCCCGGCCTCGACACCAGAAGTGGTAACTTTTGTGGCTGTTCGCTGTTGTTAGGTTCCGTTGGATGAAGGTAATTAGGTGACGTTGATTTCTTGATGGATGATTTAATGCTTTCAAAAGTTGTTGACACTAATTTGCCTATGGGCTAGGAGAACATACAATCATTCAGTAACGTTTGTTGAGTGATTGGATTGTTTCAGAGATTTTTTTGATAGGCTACGTATCTTTGCCCAAGTTTTATTGGTTATTCGCAAACCCAATATCTTTTAAGATGGTTATACCGCGTATCATGTAGACTAGGCTTCAGCACTGGTGTCAAACATACCGTATTGCAAGGACCCGCCCTTCTCTGCTTCTGATAGATTTGTAACGTCAGTTAAAGCTGCGTTCCTCTCATATGATTGGTAGGTGAAATAAATTGGCTCGAAAATATTAAACTGCATGCGCAGGCTCTAAAATATTTTTTCCCCCTCACGGCCGCATGCCGGAGATCCGGCATGGTGCCGGGATACTTTAAGCCCTGATACTGTAGAAAACTCTAACTTAATTAATACTCTAAACAGATACTGAATGGTGTAATTTAGATGTAATGTGTGATGTTCTGAAGTATTTGTATTATATGTTTATTCTACAAAAACACTGACTGCACAGACAAAATCAACCCTGAGATGGTAACGTTAATATTAGACCTACCTCAGGCTCATTCAGACCAGCCTCTAGGCCTATAACTTTGACAGATGTCCGGGGAGCCTTTAAAATCTGACAGAGAACATAAACCGTTATGTTGACTCAAGTCCTACGCCAATGACCACTAACGTTACATATCAATAAATGACAGCTAAAAACAGAAAATAAATGTGCCCTCGTAAAAAATGCCTAAATTAAATAACGTCAAATGATACCAACCGAGGAAATCCGCCTTCTGTTTGACCCGGCTCGCTCAAAACTGTAAATAATTCAAACAGACAAGCTGTCAGTACAGACTGATCACCACTGACTTATCGAAAAATAAAAATACGTAAACTAGACACCAATATCGATAATCATAACCTCTGGTATGGCCTAGTGTGCCTTTTGTTGACGTTAGCTAAATCAGCTAAACGTTAGCTGCTCCTAGGTAAGTTACCCTATTAAACATTAGCTAATCGTTTGGTAGACATTCTAAGGTTTATCAAAACCATTCTGTATCTCTTGATCAGAAAAAGAAAAACAGCTCTACTCACTCGAAATTTAATGTTTCGGTGGATTCCATTATGCTGGGTGCTTTTGTTGATTTGTTGCGAACTATACCATGCATACGCTTTCAGACCCTATGCTCAGTTTGAATTTAACCGCCCATTTAAGGGCATGCGCAGTGAGTAAAACCCATCTTCTTCTTCTTCTTCTTCTTTGATTTTTTATGGCGGGTTACTCATCATCGGCGCATACCGCCACCTACTGGTACAAGGGGGATTCTGTTGGAGATTCTGTGGAGTTGCTATATTCGGGCATAGAGCCCTGTTGATTTGAGGTATTTCATTAGCTTCCCAGTATTAGACCCGACTCTCAGCACCGCTACCAGATTGAACTCAGTGCCGGTATCACCATCACTTTGCAGCTCTGCTACCCATTGGGCTCTCTCACTAAGACGCTTAGGACATTCAAATAAAACATGTTCTATGGTTTCTGCTTCATTCACACACCATGAACAGTTCCCTGACGCCCTTCGTCCTACCCTGAACTGGGTGTCATTTAACAAAGTGTGGCCTATTCTCAGCCTGGCCATTACTACCTCATCCCTCCTATTACTGCCCACTCTAGCCCCATTCCCCACCTGCCTTTGGATAGCATACAAGTGCCTTCCCTTCCTTTCCAGTTCCCACTGGGCCTGCCACTGCTTCATAACCTCCCTCAGGATGATCACTTTCATTTCTCCTCTTCCTAGACGGACAGAAATCTCAGGCTCTGACCTGTTTAAGGCTTTTTTTGCCAGCCTATCTGCCCGTTCATTCCCCCACACTCCAATATGCGCTGGAATCCAAAGGAATTTAACTAACACTCCCATTCTTTCTAACTGATATAAATGCAGGTACACTTCAAACAGCAGGTCCATTCTACATGACCTGGATGACTGTATGCTATTTAAAACTGCTGCAGAGTCTGAACAGATGACTACCTTCTCTGGTCTTGTCTCTTCTAACCACTCCAAAGCCTTTACTATGGCTACAGTTTCCGTGGAATAGACAGACACTTCATCAGTCAGCCTCCAAAAGAAGCTAACACCAATGCCTCTGACCACCATGGATGCACCGATCCGACCCGTATCAGGGTCTTTGGATCCATCAGTATAAATTTCCATGAAAGAGTCATAGGTGTCTCTAATATAGCACTTTACAAATTTAGTTAAGAACTCTGGATCATCCTCCTCCTGCACATGTTCCAATACCGCCAAGTCAACTACTGGCTGAGGGAGAAGCCACGGGGGAACTGGAGGGACTGGCACTGTTGGGGCAATCAACTCTTTTTTCAAACCCGTCTCCTGCACCCAGGGCCCTATGTTCCACCCAAATCCCCGCCCCTTTTTAACCGTGTACTCCCAACAAGGCTCCAAGATAGACTGTGCAAGGAGCTCCTCGCCATGACCGCCCAGATTCACCCAATATGCTAAGGACAGTTTTTTCCTTCTCAGTGACAATGGCATTTCCCCAAGTTCCACTTGTAAGCTCACCACTAGGGATGACTTGAGTGCACCACTGCATAACCTCAGGGCCCTTGACTGAACTCTATCCAGACTCTGGAGCTGGCTAAGTGATGCTGATCCATAGATCAGGCTCCCATAATCAAGCGCTGATCATACAAGAGCATAATATATGGTCATCAGGGACTCCCTGCTTGCCCCCCAGTCTACACCACTTAAGCACCTTATAACATTAATGGCCTTTTTACATTTTGTTTCTAGTTTTTTAATATGTGTGCCCCATGTGAGTCTTTTATCATACCATAACCCCAGATATCTTGCAACATCCACTATCTCCAATGGTTCGTCATACAAGTACAATTTAACGTTGCTAGCCATCTTTTTGTTTGTAAAGAATTCGCAGCAGGTTTTAGAGACAGAGAACCTGAATCCCCAGTCACCCGCCCACTTTTCCACCTGTGTGATTGCTTGTTGGACTTTGCATACAACAAAATTAACATTCCTACCTCTTCTCCAAAGAGCCCCGTCGTCAGCATATAGGGAAACCTCTATGTCTGGGCTAACATTTTTAAAGATGTCATTTATCATTATGTTGAACAATACTGGGCTAATGACACTACCCTGCGGGGTGCCATTTTCTACTACTGTTACTGATGAGAGTTCTCCTCCTACCCTCACCTGTATTGTGCGCCCAAATAAAAAACTCAAAATCCAGTTATACATGCGTCCTCCTATTCCCAGCTTTTTAAGTTGTATCATGAGCCCTTCCTTCCATAGCATATCATATGCCTTCTCTATATCAAAAAACACTGCCACTAACACCTCCTTCATGGCCAGAGCTTTCTTAATATCAGTCTCCAGTCTGATCATAGCATCTAAAGTTGACCGCTCTTTCCTAAAGCCACTTTGGTATCCTGCAAACAAGCCCCTGCTCTCCATGACATAGGATAGCCTGTTTACTAGTATCCTCTCCATCAGCTTACACATATTAGACGTGAGTGCTATGGGCCTGTAGCTAGTTGCCTTTGATGGGTCCTTCCCTGGTTTGGCTATGGGTACAACCTCTGCATGCTTCCATGCTACTGGCACTTCACCCTGTATCCATATTCTGTTGAATGCCTCCAACACTTTCCCTAACACTATGTCAGACACATGTTTCAACATAATGTAACACACTCCATCCTGACCTGGTGATGTATGGGAAGTACTCATCAAGGCACATTTTAGCTCATATAAGGTAATCTCTTTATCCAGAGGGCTCCCACACTCTGTTTGCACCCTGCATACCTCCCCCCATTGCCTCATCAGTGTTTGTGTGTATGCCGTCCACTCCTCCCCCCCTATTAGCTGAGCTATGTGCCTTTGCAAATGCACCCTTCAACATTTCTGCTTTTTCCTTTGCAGAGCTGGCTACCCTGTCCCCTTCAGCTAACACAGGGATATTCCTTGCCTTTGACACACCCATTATTTTTTTAATCATGCCCCACACATCTTGTACTTGCACACAATCCCCTATCTGGGAACAGTACTCCCTCCAACATTTCCTTTTTGCTGCCTTGATAGTTCTTCTTGCAATTGCCCTTGCTCTCTGATACTCTAGGACATTCTCTGGCGTAAGTGTCCTCCGGAGCACTCTAAAAGCTCTGTTTCTTGTCTGTATAGCCTCATAGCATTCTTGTGTCCACCAAGGCACTACCTTCTTCATAAATCCTCCCTTGGCTCTAGGCACAGAGGCAGCAGCAGCCCCTAGCAGCATGTCTGATATAGCCTTAGCAGCTTCATTAACATTTTCCCCTATTGAGATGTGCTCTATCTGGGCTTCACAAATTACATTGAACCTTTCCCAGTCTGCTTTTTCCCAGCACCACTTCACTGGGAACCAGCACTCCTCTCTGCCAACATCAACACCTATTGTGCACATTATAGGAAAGTGGTCACTTCCTATTGTAGATTCACTTAATATGTCCCATTCACAAACTCCAGCTAGAGAGCTAGGTACACAAGTGAGATCCAACATAGTTAGTGCTCCTGTGATGACATTTACTCTAGTGCCTCGTCCATCGTTCAGGCAGACTAACGCCTGGTCGTCCAGGAACTCCTCGACAGCTTCGCCATTCTGATTAGTGCTCTCACTTCCCCACAAAGTATTGTAAGCATTAAAATCCCCGCACCATATCTGCTTCTTACCTCCAGCTTGAACTATCCCTTCAAGAAACTCCACAGACAGCTCTTTGCATGGATTATAAAAGTTAATTATAATAATATTATCTTCTTTTGTCCACCCAACCTCCACTGCCGCACACTCACTCTCATCGCTCACTTGCAGCTCCCTATATAGGAGCCCCACCTTCACAAAAGTACAGCATCCACCAGTAAAACCCATCGTGTCAATATTTTGGTTTTATTATCCCCATCTAGTGGATAAAAAACGCAACGCGTCTTGGGTGGTGTCCTGGGTTCTGTCAGTGCAGAGCGCATCAAACCCAGAGTTTCAATGTCTAATATAAATGTTATGTTTGTAAAATAATGGGGAAAACTACGTCTATATAGGCTAAAGGAAATCTGAGCTTTTAATTATTCAAAATAATCTTCCTCTCCATTGTCTTTTTCAATAATTATTGTTTTGTTGTTGTTGTTGTCGTTGTTGTTGTTGTCCTTTAAAAATTATTTGTTAAAATGGACTATTACATTATCCAAGATAAATGAGCTTGCGTGTTCACGCTTCACCCCTAACCAGTAGAGGCAACTGATCTCTAAAGAATAACATTCTTTAGAGATCAGTGGTAGAGGCAATTTTTTCCAGACGCTAGACAGGCTGCGGAAGTGACGTTTTTGTTGTATTTTCAAATTTATATAGCGCCACGGATTGTTTGGCAGTTTGTTGTGAAGGGGCATTTCTTTTTAGTATTTTACATTTTTACTAGAATTTGGTACAGGTAAGAGGCCCTCTTACCATGTATTTAAGATATCTTTCTTCTATTGGAGTAACTTGCAATGTTAGTAAGGCAGTAGACTCTACTGTCCCTAAATAGTAACTTTATCTTTCTCAGGTCCTGTCGTGACTATGAGAAAGGCGAATTTCAAGGAAGCGGCTTCTGCACACAATGGCAACTCCGATGCCAAAGTAACCGTGCCTAAACCAGTTTGCGATAACGTTGTCAGGTAGCCTTAGGTTATTGTTTGCTTATTTCTTTACTTTCTATACCTTTACATTAGCCATTATTTGTAATGTGTGTGCTTGTGTTTCTAGAAAGAACACCAACACTAGGACCATAAAGGGGTGAGTGTTCTTGCAGAAATAAATCAAACATTTTCAACATTTTTTAGCCTAAAGATTATACTGCGAATGTAATGTATGTTTAATCGGTACGTTCGTGTTGGCCTACTTTAGGGCAAGTATTGATTGCCTGAATATTTCCTTTTCAACTGTCACAATTTTTCGTAAAGTCTTGTTATCTCAGCAGGCATACAAATATGGTGTGTCTTTACACATGGAGTCTTTTTTTTCCAGACGTTGTTGTCTTCCTGTGCTTCATGATGGATGAGAATAGTGTTTTGCTTTTTGAAGTAATTCACAATACTTTGGTTTATGTAATGCCATTTGAAAATGATGAAACAATGTAATTAAACAGGCCTTCCACTCGTTATGGAGTGCAAAATGAGCTAAAGGAACAAAAACAGCTTTTGATTTCCACCAATGAAGATCTTCAAAAACGTGTTTCTGAAATGGAGGCAAGTAAACAGTTGCACAATGTACAGACAACATCTATAATTTCACTACATGTTTTTTTCTCCTCTAAAAAACGAAAGTATGTGACAATAAATTGCTTGAATCCTTGAATAATAAAAAAAACGAGTGGTCATAATCAAATAATAGATTATTTTACAACCAAGCAAACTATGTGGTTCAAGCATTGTAAATGGGATGGTTATGTATTCATTTGTAAAAATGTACAATGTTTTTTTCTGATTGTATTATTGTATAGAGTAAGGTGGCTTTTCTGGAGCAGCAGTGTGACTGTCTCAAGGGAGAAAACACAGACGTACAAAAGCGCCTCCGGGACTGCCAGACTGTCCTTGTTGCAGCCAACATTGACCCAGGTAGTTTTTTTGTTGTTGTTGTTGTTTGTATTTTCCTGTACCAACATTTTTGAAGGTTGAAGAGTTGTTTTGAAATGTTTTATGCAAAATACTGTAGTCACGCACAATTAAATCTGTTCAGTTATTGGCGAACGGATACATGAATCCTCTACCGAAAATGAAGAAAAGAGGCAAGAGGTTGTGGTAAGAGCAGAAACACCTGCACACACAAACATTAAAGGAAACATTTCAGGTTTGTAGTCACTTTTTTAATCAAATGGCATAGGTGAAGGAAGGCTCTCTGCACCTTTAGATTAAGGGGGGGTAATAAAGGGGTAATGAAACTGAAAAGTGAATGAAATTGAAATAATAATGATGTATGAATATGTATGAATGAATATGCTTAACACAAAACCAAAATCGTAAAACAATCAGTGGAGGCCTTAAACAAATGTTTGTTTGAATTTTGTAACACTACTTTGTCGCCAGCTTTGAATTTTGTTGCCAGCTTTGTCTGATTTGTGTATTGGAAATTCCAATTTTATAGACTTCATTAGAAAGAGCAGATGGGAGGGGATGGTCAACAAATACACAGTGCATTTGTATTCCTCATTATTTATTTATTTTTTTTCTATTTATGAAAAAAATCAGTACATTTCCAAAAGCCTTCTGAATGAGCTTGGACAGTTTGACTCCATGGCATCAGAACACAGAGCACAGCTGAAGGTAAGCGCTCACATACATACATACATACATACACAAAAAAAAAGTTTGGAATCAACTTCTGGGAAAACATATCAGTCCTTGTTAAAAACAAATGGTGAATGGATTTAAACAATGTATTTATATAATGCGTTTCTAATCCTACGAGCACTCTGTGCACTTTACAGTGCCTCACATTCACACATTCACTTGCGCGTGCAATTACACCAATGACGGAGGCCAACCTGCCTCCGGGAGCAATTGGGTTTTAGCACCTAGCACAAGGACACTTCAGTGGGGTTAAGTGGAGTGGTGCTCGAATCTGCAACCCTCCGGCACCTCTACCACCTGTGCCACCATCACCCCTAATATTAGAGTAGTTTTTTTTAATGTCTTTTTCCAATAAACCTCAAAACATTTCCAAACAAATTTTCATTTAAAAATGAAATGCCTGTAATTACTGGAGTGATGTAAACATGTGTGAGAGTGATGCAAGGTCTTGCTTGGTTTTTACCATTGTGTCAATTGCCAGGAAATCCAGAATGTCTTCAGAAACCTCAAGGAGGAACGGGACAAACTGAGAGAAGAGATGGGCACTTTTAATTTGGAGGTCGAGGAAATGGAGAAGGATTTAGAAGCGGCAGGACGGCTGTTAGTGGAATGAGGGGAGGGGAAATGTTTTATTTTGCATGTTGCATTTTTCAAATGTGTCAAATATGTATTCTTAATTCTAAATAAATAATTATGGTCCTTAATTATTTGTTTGCGTACGTAACGATGTGTTGCGCCTATCAACCATGTTACCAAATCAGTGGAACATACAGTGGTTTTGGGAGGCTTATTAAAGTGTGAGTGTAACTTGAGGTACAGTTTTCACCCATTTCTCTCCCTACTGCTGTCTTAATAGTCTTATGCCCATTCATTCATTTTCATGCTTGCACATCCTTCTCAATTTTGATCTAAGACCTCCAGTAGGCCAGGCACAGCAGCAGTGTTGAGGTCTGAACAAGCTGCCTAAAATTTATGAAAAGACATTTTTAGAAAAAAAAACAGGCAAAACCACCCACTATATGTGCGCTATAAAACGTCATAATTTCATGACACATAATTACTAAGATTTTCACGTGGTCGTTCTGGGTAGACTTTGACCAAGTTACATTATGCACAGTAATATCAAAGATGACTTAGAACTAGAGATGGCCGGATTGTATTGAGACTTCACATCATTCTTATCCGACGCTCCGTATCGAGGCGTGTGTCAAAATGGAGAGATCACGTGACGTGACGTTTGAGGCCTGGGTTGCCGAACTTGCTGTGCTAGCGCGTTGAATCTTGGTTGATTTTGGTGGGACATCTCTACTGTAAAGATGTCCCATGAAGAATATGCACTCATGGGTTTTTGGTAGTTGTTGGAGACAGTTTTTCAGAAGTGTTTTTTTTTTTGCGGTGGATTGCAACTTGTGCATTGATAAGACTAACAATGGAGATGAACAAGAAGAGGAAGTTTTCGCCTGTTTGGGAGTACTTTGATCAAAATTCTCCCAATAAGGTGGATTATGCTATAGTTTAAAAGGCTATACAGTGTTACTTAACATGTAAAAATATTATCAGTAGCTTAATGTCGTCATATGTTAAATTTACTTGTACATGTACAATATATCCATAGGTGAAATGTCAAATTCACTCCCAATTGTAATTGAAATATATAATTATATTATATATTATTATTAATTATATACATAGCCTAATTCTATATTATTATTTCCTGAATTTATAGAAAGTGCCTGAAACTTCCTTAAATAAGCATATTGTTTCCTGTTAAATTTATTCACCACTAGATGGCCTTCGTGAGCTTTTGAAACTTAAGTGAGGCCTCATGAAATGAACCTTTTTGCAATTTTGGTGAAAAGCTTTAAAGCTTCAACAAAGCCTCATCTTGCCATTACTACTTAGAACACATTAACCGTCTCTGGAAATATGCAACAGGTGTGCTTAACTACTGTTCTATAGTCTATATTGGCAATTGTGCAAAAAACAAAATAACTGCCATGGCCATAACACCATTGTTAGAATTAAGCATTTGTATTTGTGCCTGCGTACATAAAAAAAAAAAAAAATATATATATATATATATATATTGAATTGAATATATATGAAACCTTTCATGTAATCATTCACATTATGCAAATACCATGGTTGTGACTAAATGTGTTTTGCATATAACTAAAATTCCCATTTACATGGAATTCCCTATGGACATTGTTTATTCAGGGAAGACTGACAGAGCATTAAAGTGATCTCACACTCATACAGCATACATTCAGAATAAGATGGATACAGAAACCATGCCAATATCAGTAAGGTCTTGGAAAATATACTTGACCCTAGAACATAATAATAATAATATGTAAAAAAAAATAGTAAAATGTTTAAACGGTTGAATGTGAAAAAGAAAGTCACAGCAACAATCAAACAAAATGTAAATATATTTGCAAATAATGCCACTGTTAAAACAAGAACAATATAGAACTCCTATAATTAAAATGGAAGAAGGCACAATGACCAATCCCAGTATTTATTTATAGTTCAAAATGATATAGTGATGGTAATAATAAAAATAAACAATATCATATTTGTACAAAAAATTGCCATTTTTATGTCCGCCTATGGGAATTAATTGCCCACCCCTGCATTAACATGTTGTTAGATTAAATCATTTCACGTTGTATCTTGCATATGATCTCTAAAGGTGTTTAATTGTCACTTGCTTTTGATTTTACTTAAGTTAAACTTCAATCCACATTTCCTCATTGAGATTAGGCTGTGTGGTAGAAAGTGCAAAAACAAGCATTAACCTAGCCAGCCTCTGCTGCAAAACCAGCAGCTTCTAAAAAGTTACGAAATACACGATTAACCAAAGATTCTAGAGCGATGCACTCCAGATTTCAGGCAGAGCAATATCCAAATGATTACTATGCATCTTACAGCTTTGAGATGTCATTACTGGAGTCTTAGGTTGTAATGGATTTTTTTATGACTTTTTACCCCAACCTCTATTTTTGGATATGTACTTTTGAATTAACAGCATATATTTCTGTATGTGTTCAAATGCAACGCGTGGTTGTGTTTGTCATTGACTTTTGAAGCTAAATACAAAGCAAAAAACAAATCCTGTGCATAGAATAGTAGTTGGATTAAAAAGACCTACAACTTGGACGTGTTAATGCACAGTAGATATTATCAAATAAAGTTTGCATCCCTTACTCACTTTTCCTATGTTTTTGAGAGAAGAGCAGTGCATGTATTTGTAGGCTATGTATTTTTATGACGGTAGTAACTAATGCAGCATTGATGGTCTTAAGGGATGCGCATTTCATTTGAAACTCGTTAAAAACAGTTTGCATTGGCCTTTTGACAGCTTAGATTTTTCAGTGTGTGGCCAGGAAACAAAGCCACCTCTGATCTTATTATACATTGGGAAAGATCAGGGCCTAATAAGATTTGGGTTGGGTACAGATCTTTATTTGCAAAATGTGTGCTGCTCTATGTACAGTATATCCTGCCACAGTCCTCTGCATACAGTAGGCTAGTTGTACATACAGTGTATTAAATATACTCCTTATTAAAACAAGTCAAAGTGGACTGTCAGTCTGGGTGTCTCGTGCAAAAACGAATGCCATGCGCTGCAAAATCTTAACTGGACTGAATTTACACTATGATTGGCTGATTCATGCCAGTTAACTTTTAGGAGGTACATGTAGGCTCAAGAGTGGACACTGGGATCCGTTTGACTGGTTTAAGTGCTCTTTTCTGCTTAGCATCCAATTAAAAAATTGGGCAATTCTTTATATCGGGGGTCATGGAAATTCTGTTTTATGGTCAGGGAATTTTAAGTCTGACTTAGAGTGGGAACCCTGATAAATATTTTATTTAGAATATGAAGGAATATTGTGTGCAATCAGTCTATATCTAGAGCTTTTTTATATATATATATATATATGTTATCAGATTCCTCTTTAGTTTTTACTTGTATATAATGTTGACAGGTGCCTTACGTATATTGTCTGTTGTCTTGATGCCCATCATGTGTCTATGGTACTTTTGGCACTGTATGTACACTGATGGATGTCCTTGTTGTATATCTGGAGAGCTAAAACCTACCAAAGGCAAATTCCTTGTACACAAGTATACTTTGTTAATAAAACCTGATTCTGATCTCATCATTAACTCATAGCTTCTTGTTAACAGATTAAAAGCAGTTTGATTTCATATGACATTTCTAACATGAGTGTGAGAGTTTGAGTTGGCTGCTATTTAACAATAGTTAGCAATACTCCAGTATGGCGAACATCATCCAAAGGTTTGTCTCACAACTTAAGTTGCGTAAGTATGAACGGTTTCAGATGTATAGTATGGATTGTCTAGGTCTTTTTTTGAGATGCGTGTCTCAGTTGAAGAGGACTCATTGGTGTCTTCATCTCCAATAATTTGGCTGGTCTTGCAGTAGTACATGAAAAGGAAAAAACCTAAGAAATGACCCAAAACATTATTTTACAATACTTGTTCCTCAGGCACATTTTGTCATCAAATACAATGCCACCATAACCCCCACCCCATATATGCAAGAAAACGGGAGGTCTTGGACTAGTCTTAGTTCTTGTTTACATTGTTATGTGTACTATACAATTGACAATTGTTCTAATATTTGAGGATCATGTCTCTATTTGTCAACCAGTTATTTGTTTTAACTAACCCACCTTGAAGAGAGTTCAGTATTGTGAAAATGTAGAAGGATGGCACTCGAAGGGCTCCCTGGCTGAAGAAAGCAAAGCTCCAGGTGATGCCTAACATACAGCAGAGGCCCATGATGGTGACCACATCCTGTGTTTTGGTGCCGCTTTTCTTGTCACCACCATCTTCTTTGGCCTTTGGCCTTCTGAGGTAGCAAATCCAGCGGAGCATCACCACAAATATGACAAATGTAAAGACAAAGACAACCACGTAGTAGCCAATGTTTACCCCATACTGAAGGTTGCCATCCAGGATCCAGCACCTGGTAAAAAACAGAACCGTGAGTAACATACCCAGCGCTACTAGATGGTCTGAGGCACCAGGGAGGAGAAGAACAAGTGTGAAACAGTATTGCATTTACTAACATCTTGGCTACAGTCCCTTTGGTGGAAATCTCCAGTTCACCATATTTCCCAACACTGAATAAGAGCAACACCACCACACCACCAGGAACTGCAGCCAGAGACAAAGGAAAGTGCAAGAATTAAATGCATTGTTCTCTTTTATGATCTACTGATAATATCAAAACATTTAGACTTGTGTATTGTAGATGGCCCATTAAGCCATGGATCACTCACTCCATCCAGCACAGCAGAGCTTCAACTTGTAGTGTGTAATGTATACTCTTCCGTACTTGGTCAGCTGCAGAAAGAGGTGGAAAGCCTCCACTGCAAACCAGTTGAATGAACTCAGCATGGAGTAATGCATGAAAGCGCCAAAGATCTTGCATGACACAGCATTATTCAGGTTGGCAATCCACTCGTTGGCCAGAAAGCTTAGGTCAAGCAAAAACAGTGCCAAGAGGAGGTGGATGAGGATATGGATGCTGTTGCTGGCCTTCGTCTTTCTATGATAGGAACCAGAAATGGATGGGACTAGTGAATTATGGCATACTGTGTGTACCCGAAATATTTAGGTTTGAGGCTCAAAGAATGTGTCAATCATGAATTGGTGGCATTAAAGGTGCTCTGTGAGATTTAGCATGAATTTATTCCCGAATTTATTACCCCGAGACCGGGGTTTTGTATTCAGGGGGCAGAAAGCAAGCCGATCCAGAGAAGATGCCTACGATTTGAGATAAAATTCGTGCTAAAATCCTGCACCATCTCATAGATCACCTTTATTTTAAAACATTCAAAAATGGTAAGGACAGACATAGAAAGATTTTCCTACCCAATGAAATAGCAATTGGGCAGAGAGAGAAGAGAGAAAAGTTTAAGGACATTTTAACCAAACCTTGTTGGTGAAACCTTGTTTCTGCTACCCTTGACTATGGCTTGTGGGTGAAAATCATGCCTGGCTGTCTGTTTGATCTCACATACAGTATCTTTGTGATTTTATAAATGTGTTTTAAAGGCTGCTGTAACAACAGAATTGGCCTTAGGGATGATTAACGTATATCTACTTATTTATCTATCGATTTATTTATCTATCTGTCTATCTATCTATCTGTTTAGAAATAACAGAATGTGAAGAAACGTGTTGCTGTTGCTCAGACATCCTCTGAATTTAGGATGCAGACCAACTATTTCTCAACAGCCTATATTTGCACATGAAAGCGAAAATTTTATTCAAGACTATTTGAAGGCAGGAAATTCCATGAAAGCTACAATGATGCAGGGTCTTACAGTGTAGGCCTGTGTGTGTGTGTATGTACGTGTCCACAGAAATCTCTGGTACTACAGTCCTATTTAACTGGAAACAAATCTTTAGCATCAAACAAATCCACCTCAATAATGATAAAATGCTCGCAAGTTATAAAATTCAGTCTGTCATACTATCTATATTCACACACTGTATATCTAAGATACCAAATCATCTTATAACTATGTTCATCTGGTGATAAGATCATCAGTCATACAATCTTTTTACTGCATGGATCCTACCCTACCTGTCCTGATACAGGTTTGTAAATCCCCTCACACACACACACACACACACGCTAATACCTTCATCTTGGTATTTGCACTGGCTACGCTCTTTTGCACTACAACTGCATTACCATGTTTACATTGCACCCGACTCTTTCTTTTATTGTACAAATCTCTTGTATAATTTATTACTTGTATATAATGTTGACAGTTGCCCACGTTTATTGTATGTATATTCTATACTGGTGGACGTCCTGTTGCTTGTCTAGAGAGCATAGCACCTTCCGGAGTCAAATGGTAAAGGTAAATGGACTGCATTTATATCGCACTTTTCTACTCCTACGAGCACTCAAAGCGCTTTATACTGTATGCCTCTCATTCACCTATTCACACACCAGTGGCAGAGGCTGCCATGAAAGGTACCATCCTGCCACGTGCACTGGGAGCAATTTGGGGTTCAGTATCTTGCTCAAGGACACTTTGATGGGGTTAGATGGAGCAGGGCTCAAACCTGCAATACGCCCTGCTGTATATGCAAGTATACCTGGTCAAAACTGATTCTGATTCTGATGTCATATGCTTCCTGTTTTTGAAGCATGCTATCTATTCCTAGCAGATCATCTCTTTTGGATTTGCATCAAACGTCACTGTGGTTTATACTTTTGCATACCTTATGCAACAGAACATAAAGAGTGCTATTCCTAGGAAGAACAGGGACACCCCACAGCCGATATAGGAGAGTACGGTGAGCGATGTCAGATCTGAGGCTGAAATTGTTTCATTCTTTTCAAGGGGTGTCTGAGGATAAAATTAAAATTTCATTAAATTTATTGCAATGTATTTTTGTTGTGCTACAGTTTGCTGTACTCCAGCCAGGCAAGTTTAAAGTACATTGTGCTAAGTGCTGACTGATGAGGGTTTAGTTTGTGGCCCCATCAGTTGGTGTTGGGCTGTCTTTCTTTTATACCAAACCGACAAAATTCGGCAGCCTCGGCAGATAGGGAAATGCTGTATATGAATCCACATTTTTTCATTAATAGCACTTACCATAAGGACAGCAAAGAAAGTCAGGTGACTGCATTCACATGTCACATGGTCGTTTATGTTGGTAAGACACCCCGCATCTGTCCAGTTTGGTTCATCCCCTGAGAACAAAAATTAAACAGGTGTTTCTAAATCATAAATGCATTCAGCTTTTTGGCTTTTGCTTTTTACGTTGTTGGTTTTTTTTTGTGTGTATGTGTATGTGCATGTTTTCTAGATTAGACATAAAGTAGACAGTAGACAGGCCAAATCATGCAAATTCAGTCACAGCGAGTTTCACAAAGAATGTAATTTTAACAAAAGTGACTCCTGTGCAAAACACTAAGCTAAAGTAGACTGAATAGTAAACTATTATTAAAGCTAGTAAACTTTATTTATATTTAAACATACCTATATGTGAATATATAAACATAAATAATAAGTCTCCACATTAATGATGTGGTGCTATTATTTTCTACCTCATTAGTGTTTTATTTCATTCAAATTAGGTTCCATAGTTAAATAACAAAGTTAAACTCAAAGTCCAATTATTTTACTACAATTTTTGAAGGCCCACTATGCAACATTTTTCATTTAAGTAATCCGTTTCATACTGTTTAGGATGCTAAAATGAGTCATTACACGGCGAACAAACGTTGTAGACCTATAGCACTAGAGACAGCACTTGCAATGTTCAGCAGCGTGGACCGCCTCCAATAGAATGCAGTGCAATACAATGCAATACAGCGGTCTTCTAGAGGGAGCTTGTGAGAGAAAAAAACAGAACATTGCTTAGCCCTTCTTTAAATGTACCTTCTCCATCCCAACTTTGACAAGACAGTCTGAATCCTTTCTAAACAAAGGCACACAAACAATATTTTAGGTTAGGTTGCCATTACTTTGAATAAATGTTAAATCAAAGTTGATGATTCAGAATGACGTTTGTATTACCGGTGGGTTGATGTTGTACTTGATTTGAATAGGCTCTGACAGATTAGAAATATTTGCTCCCATGTCAATGGCATATACTTGGTCAGTGAAAGCTGTGACATTTTCCCCCTGAAAAAGATAAAAAGTAACTTGTTTGACCTTTTTAAAAACATAGCAGAGTTGATCGTAGGGCAATGAAGACTGCCAAAACTTCATCATGCAAAATATGCAAACTTCAAACCTAATGAAATTCATCATGCAAGCTTCATTTCTGCTAAATCCAGAAAATGTACACAATAATTTATCAATGAGCAAAAGGTGTAGCGTCTTCACCATCACTTTGGCTTGGGAATGACTGCTAAATCAACCTTTGTTAGCATGCTCTTACCTATCATAGTCATGTCATACATCATTTGAAACTTATAATCTCAAGAATAACGTGAACCATTTGTAAAATTATTGTGTAGGGTATATTTTTTTCATGAGGCCACACCAATAAAATTAGTTGGTTCTCGGATTTTTTCAGGAAAAATATGGAGCGAGCGAGCAAAATAAAAATAAAAAAATGTTCTGAAGGTAAATTAGCACATTCACAGTTATTGTTCATTATAGACATTTACTCATGTGTTAAGGAAAAACTAAATGTGGCCTAATTTATAAACTTATCTTTCACACCTCACAGCACACTTTTTGTCATGCAGGTTTTAGGCAATGTACAAATTCATAATTCTGTCATTCTATGTTATGTAAAGGTTTGACGGTTTGTCATTTATTTAAGAGTTTGAGAATCTAAGCACCAAGCAAGCTGGCTGTGGAATTGAGGTATGACATAATGTAGACTACCTTTAGGCTGCTATAGCCTACATTCAAACTAATTTTGTCACAGTTCATCACAGGGCATTAGAACGTCAAAATCGCATTGATTCACCAGCAATTAGATAGTGACTAAAACTTCGTGATCAGCGTAACGGAGATGAACATTCATCAATGTGCAGTCACGTAAATCTAGAAAAGAGATTTTTTTGCATGAAAAAGAGAAGAGTGTGTGTGTGTGTGCGTGCGCGAGGATGTGAGTGTGTTGTGGCACATGCTATTCATTTATTTATTGATTGATTTTAATGGCGAAACACTTTGAATGGGTTTTTTTTCGCCTCTCAATCAATGAAATATCAAACTCACCTCAAGAGTTGCACAAGCAGACAACCATGAGGACAACTGCGCAAAGTTCTCACCCTCTTTAATTTCAATGCTCTTCTCAAATGTTTTTCTCTTCTAATCAAATATTCTAATAATTGCAAACACTGGCCAAGCAGGATCCACCGGCATCTTTCCTCATATCATGTCTCTTGTCTCTTGCGCTCTAAAGTGAAAGGCGCGATTTTATTGGTTTTCGACGTCACGTGAACGCAGCATGCTTTTTTTCAGTATTATAGCTATCAGCCACAGTGTTTTTTTTATGTTCGTGTGAGTTCAAATTCAATTTTATTTTTATTTCATTTTGCATTATTTTCAAGCGGCGAATCCGAGAACCAACTAATTTTATTGGCGTGGCCTGAGTTCTAAATGTAAAATCCTTTTATTTCATGAGCAATGGCTTCATTATCCATACATATCTAATATATTTTACTGAAAAACACTTAACACTTTTCAGAAGGATTTAAAAATTCATATATTTGCTATGAATATAAATATAACTTGCAACTCTTGTGTGGCGTATTATGGATGCTATAGCTATAGCAGCAGTATAGTCCTGTATACAAGCAGGACTATACTGCTGGGTTGGGTAATGATCCCTGTCTTTCACAATAACGTACAGCTTCTCCCTAGTATAAGGTTCTCCCTACTGTCTGGCTCCTCATTACTGGTCTGCTTTGGATCTTTTTTGTGGCTTAGTGTCTTAATATTTTCTTGTATCGACAGTTCGGTTGCTGTCTTCCTATTGCTCACAGCTTACACTGGGCTTGATTCTTACAATTACCTCGGCCTCATCACTGCTTGATTTGCTATCCTCACTGCCCCCAGGAAAAGGCATAGGTGTCCCTTTCACCTTCCCATAAAACTTGGAAACATCCTAAGAAAGATGTATGAAAAATAGTTTGGCCCTGCATGATAAAAGTTGGAGCTGATATTAAACCATTATGGAAATTTCTAAGATGTTGTCATTTATAATTGACATGCTCTTTTTGACTGTTTAAACTTTTTTTGTAGATTTCTTCATATGAAATGACTACTTGCACTTTTTTTTACTTAACATTACCTTAATGTTTAGAATTGTTTTTGTTGTGTATCTGCACTTTATTGTTGTCAATGTCTACGCATGGGACAAGTGTGAAACGTAATTTCGATTCCTTTGTAAGTACATTTGAAGAAATTGACAAATAAAACTGACTTTGACTAAAATAGTTTAAAAACAGTTTAGGCTATTCAGCAATATTTGTTGTTTCATGATTTATATGTGTTTTATAGTTTAGAGATGGACTTATCATGATGCTACTTGTGTATGTCAATCAACATGTGTTTTGTGTTGCACCACATGATATCATTTTTTTTAACTAACCTTTGATTTTATTGGTTAGAGGGGGTTTTAAGGGACAAATTTAAGGTACAATATGATTTGTTAGAGACTTGTATTCTTTTTTGTATAGGTGTTTTTTAATCGCCATTTATAAATGACGCAAACCCATAGAAGGTTAAGTTACCTAAATTCAACAATAACAAGGTAAATGCAGTTTGACATTCTATGACTCCTTTAAACCCCTGGTGTGTTTCAGTATCAATAGTGGTTTGAACATGATTACTGCTGAGAGGGTCTTTTGTTTGCTTTCTTTTCTCTTTTGCTTATTCAGTTGGTTGTTTATGAAAAATCTTGTTAATTATAAAATATCTAAATAGCTTTGATAATAATTGTGAAGCATATTTTCTTTGTTTGAAAATTTGTGTCGGCATACCCTATGCTAAAAGAGTGCAAGGAATCAACACTCCTTAGGATTTAAATAATCCTAATAACTTTTATCATCACATTTCTGTGGCTGTTCATTCCAATAGGAAGCTTTCTATGCTAAACAAAGGAGACATAGGAATTAGGAAGTGGGATTGCAACTTTAGTGTATGCGGCACCGCTGGTCTGTCATATTAAACCCTGAAGCATACAATCCTTGATTTCCCCACTGTCACAATCCTTGAACTGAGATCTACTGAGCTATTAGCCATCTTATAGTTTTGTTTACCCACCATCATATTTGGGAAACGGAAAACACCAACAAATGTTTGGTTTTGTTTCTGGGAAAAGGCTTGCATGTAGGCTTCTTCGGAGGCAGTCACTGACAGCTTGTAATCTTTTGTTTTGTCCTCATCTTCAATCAGCTATAAACAAATAAGTCAATAAGTTAAGTCATCATGACCATGCAGTAAAACATGTCTGTAACATTCATTTGCCAATAGTTTTTGTTTTTACTTTTTGTTTGATGAGGGAATTGTCCACCTCAATTTGACAATTATTATTAGTAGTAATAGCAGTATAGTATCTGATTCAATCATGTTTACATGAATACCAACATTTAAACCACTCCCAGTGCTGACAAAAGACAGCTTCTTCAAGTCTTTTTCATCACTTGGCTTCACCATGACTCCTTTAATCTCACCAATGGAAATGCTGGCCAGGGTGAGATTCCCCATGGCCTCTGATATGGATGACAAAGCCTTTACGACCTTCCTGTACAGAAAGAAAGTTTAGGAGCGGTTAGGATGTCAAATGTTTTTGGCTCAAAAACATTGTTTATAGGGTGTGGGAAAACAAATGTAAGAACTACTGGTATGGGTCAAGGGGATGTGTGATAACTATTTGGCCGCACCTTTTATGGACTTCATCCATCAGCAGGGCAGACAGTTTAACTAAGTGAATACAATGTTTTTGTGATAAATATTTTTTGTTTGCGATAACTATGTGGTGATGGTGAGGGGCGTAAATGTCAAAAGCACCGCAAATTTGTGTGATTGCTTACACGGCTGCTTTGGGAGGCACCGAGACTCCAAGATCTCCAAGACTTTTTAGGTCATCCAAAACTGGTGATTTACTTATGTTGAACTCTGGAGGCTTATGGACAGGGTTACCACATTTTACACATAACTTTGTGCCCATATTTATCCTATAGAAAAAGCCATCACGTTTTGCTGTAAAGATATTCAAACAATTAGTTTCTCGTTTTCTCTCACACCTTTGCATGTGTGAGTGTGTATGAGTGTGTGTCTGTGTTCTACCTTGTATTATTTCCTTTTACTTATTTATTATATTTTTATTCATATTATTATTTGTTTTAACAAAATTCTCCTTACCGCTACATTCATAGCTTGCGTTTTCACATAAGGCTTGTGGGTTATATATTTTAGGAGAACAATCTTAAAAAAAAGAAAAGGGGAAAAAAAGTAATTACAAAGTATTTTGCCTTTTGTATTTCTGTTTGCCTTTGTAATGTAGTTTACTGAAAAATGAAAAGCACTCTGGATGTGTTCTGTCTTTTTGTGTGTAAGTATTTCTCTTGCCAGCATGCTAGCCATGTTTCAAATGAGTTTGATTAATAGCCTTCTCGTGACACCCCGTCACACTACCTCTCAACTAGGTGTTTCACCTAGGTTAAAATACGCTTGCTATCTATCACCCCAAGTTTTTGTATTGTCATTGTCTACAAGCCTCATGCATCTTTACGTGGGAGGGTGAGTCCTATAGACTTATGTAGTCCCACCCACTAGTTACATGCAGCATTGTGAAGCTAAATAGGCTACCACCTAAAAGCCAGTGTGTGACTTGTGAGTAACTCCTCACCTGTGTAAAAGAGCATTAATATTTTTTTGTTCTTTGACGTGAGGTTTGGTGTCATAAAAGACACTTCTAAACACAGTTTCCCCAGTATTATTAACATCTTAGAAACAGTATTTATATGAAAATCAATTATTATGAACTGTTTTACCTTTAGGACTAGTATCATTACACAGTGTGACATTGAAAATCCTTTTTTCCTTTTTCCCATCCTTTACATCGAGATACCATTGCTCCGAATCTTTACTCAACCAAAACAGCAAATTCTCGAACTGGCATTTATCTGAAGAGCCTGATTAAACAAAAAAGCATGTTGCCCCAATTCACGATAAAGAAGAAAAATGTGTGAAAAATACATCTGTGATTTTCATTTGTCGGATTCTATAAGACAACCTCTTTTAGATTGAGAGCAATATATGAAGACTATGTCCAAGTATAGGGTGTTTGTAATGACTTGCTTTTTCTATAGTCATTTTTTTATTTTCTGTGTAATTTTTTTCTGTGTCAGCATTAATATTCACAAAATGTATAATCAAAGCATTACAGTATTAATATAGTGGTTTACTCACCGTGTCTTATTGATGAAATATTGGTTTCAAACACAAAAACACATTTTTTTTGTGCTGGGGCAGCTGAATTCGAAAAAGATAAAGGAATAAAACAGAATAAACAACAAAATAAAATAAAAACATGGGGCCAAATGTGCATGTGTTTGAACAGAACACTGGAACAGAGACTGGCAATCTCCCTTTTTTAGAGGCCAATGTCAGCCAGGTCAGTGGAAACGGTCAGCTTACAAGTTATCTTTAATTTGTTGCGATGTGTGGGGAAAATTTTAATTGATACATGATACAACGAATATTATGGGAGAAATCAACTTTATATTAAGTGTGTGATTATAAGGGTGAAACAGTGTGGTATGTCATCTCTAATGTAAAATCAATTTTGAGTGGTAAACCATTTACATTTACATTTACATTTATGCATTTAGCAGACGCTTTTATCCAAAGCGACTTACAAAACGAGGATAACAATCAAGCTACATAGCAGAAACCTTAAGGAGCATAGTGCTAGGGGATAGTGCTTCAGTTAATTTTAGTGCTAGGATAGAAGATGTTCTCTGAATAGCTGGGTCTTTAAGAGCTTTTTGAAGGCCTCCAGAGATGGCCCTGTTCTGATTGTTTTTGGTAGGTCATTCCACCAGCGTGGGACGACACATGAGAAGAGTCTGGATTGCCTTGGGCGAGGTGCCGGGACTGCCAGTCGACATAAACCAGCGTTTTAATGAAAGAAAGTCATGATGACATGTAACAGAGTGTTGTGAAAACAATGTGTGTTTCAATTAAATGATTCCTGTGTGATTATCTCAAAATGTGTGTGTGTTCTAGACAGAATGGGTTTTTGGTGATGAAGGACAGCTGTAGGCTCAGGCCATAACGAGACCTTTGTCACCTTCTGCGACGATTGAGTGCCACATTTGTAGAGCAGTGCTATTTGGGATTATTTGGGTTAGAGGTGATGAGGGCGAGCCCCAGCTGGTTTCTGCACTGACAGGGGGAAACGCGTGTTATTGACTAACTATAGTCATTCCCTTTTATGGAAATGTTATTTGTGCCCATCATATCTGTGTATAAAAGGTTTTGTGCAACAACGCCTTGGCAGACGGCGAGGTCTCCGGGCGCCCGTTAATAAAGTTCCTTCATATTGCTTTTCATCCATCGAATCATCTTGAGACTTTGAGTTTTTTCTCAACCTAGCAAAAAATTCCTACGACAGATGTTACTACAAACAGAACATTCTAAAGAATCCCTATTATGGGATGTTTATTTTAGGGCCACCTAATATGTTCTTTAATAACCAATAAAACCTATTCAAATGAGCAATACCAGGGGTAAAAAAGGAAACATGCAAAAAATGTTCAACTTGGTAATCTTTTTTTTGTTGTTGTTGACCATTTTATCATATTATAAATGCGTATTTTGTCATATCAATATCATTATTTTTTTATTTGTATTATTTTCAAAAAATGTGTTTTCATATGTTTTTTTTAATTTGACACCATTGACAACATTATCTGTATATATCGTAATACGCTAGCTGACCTGAACACTTCATACATTGTACTATAAGTTACTGCAGCAGTGCAAATATGTACAATAAAACACTTAACGATAAGAGTGTTGCTAAAATTAAATAAAAAATAGTAAACTAAGTCTATTTTAAGCATTTTTAAGGCTGAGTTAGTTGGCACTGTAGAGTAATACATTTGAGTTTTAAAATGAAATGAAAAAGCATTACACCAAAACAAGTCAATAAGCTTACCTGAACAGTTGTTTTGTGGGCGTAATGTAATCCCAAGCTCTCCATTTCTAATTGTGATATTCTGTCTGTCTTCTGTCAAGCAATAACTCTCTGGGCACATCCTGTTATTTGCAACTTGATCTGTATTTGAAAGTCAATATTTTAGCGATGTAAGATTCTTGAAAGCACCTAGTTGTAGCAGCACTGCCGGAGTCTGTCATTGTAAGACCTCCTACTGTATAAAGCATCCTTGAGATTTCGGCCTATTCAGTGAAAATGTTAGCCACTGAGCTGAGTTGTTAAATTATATGCTCACCAATATTGCACAGCACCAGGATTGCCATGGTTACCACAATAGCCCAGGTATTACCAGCCATTTGATCTAAATGTCTGTAGCAAGATCTCCTAGCTGTGGTTGTAAGCATTCAGGTGAATGAGGATTGATTGATAACTTTCAATTCAATTTAGTCAATTCGTTTAAAATTGATGCCAATAAATGTATCCCAGACTTACCTCAGTGACTGTATTTCACTGTGACAGAGCCTTCACTTGAAGTGATACAAACACATGTGGGCGGTAATACAGGAAGAGCTTGTCTAAATGAAGTGGCTTACCAGATAGAAAACACATATTTGAATATCCTGAGCTCCTGGGTTGTGTTTCAACATGTTATTGCTTCATACAGTTCAACTAATAACTAAGGACTAAGCTAATAACTATGGATTGATTTTGGTGAGAAAGTGTGTTGAGAATGAGGTTTTTAGTTTTAGTTTAGTTTATTCATACAAATTGACCAAATTGCAGCACACTTTCTGGATGTAAACATTTTCAAGTTCAAAAAGAGGTCCATTTGCTGAAAACTATGACTACCACAACCTGGATGAATGAGAATCTTCACAGACACAAGCAATATAATATAAACACAATAAAATATAAACATTAGGTACAGATTGTACCTTATGGTACAACACAATAAAATAAACTGCTCCAAAAAAATGAAGGGAACACTTAAATAACACAATGTAACTCCCAAGTCAATCACACTTCTGTTAAAGTCAAACTGTCCACTTAAGATGCAACACTGATTGGCAATCCATTGATTTTGTTGTCAGCACATTCAACTATGTAAAGTACAAATTACTGAGCAGTGTATATGCATAAGGTACAGATATTATGTTGACCCTGTCATGCAGAGTCAAGACCTGCATGACCTGCACTATTTTAAAACTGGCCTATAAGAGTTGAATAAGCAAGAAAGACTTGATTCTTGCAAACTCACTGAAATATAGAGCGAAAAGAATTTGGAAAGTATGGCCTGTGGTTAACAAGGAGAATCAGAGAGAAACACTCAAGTAATGCTTTATCTCTGTGAACCAGTGATCACACCATGCTTCACATTTGTATATTATTATTATTATGGTCCACTAGTTTTCTAAATGTATTATACTAATTACTTTTATAGCTTGTTACTTATTTGAATGTTATTGCTGTTTTAGGGGTAGCATTTATTGCTGTGTTTGTAAAATGCTTTCAACAAATATGTTTATTTTTTTTTTGTAACCATAAATATTAACATTATCATATCCAGAATGGTATAAAAAAAAGTAAAATATAGTTTTGCACAGTAAGACATCAGGTATATTGACATTTGGGCATATGTTACAGTGACGTTCATAAGTATGTTATTTGTTTAGTCTTTGCATAATACAAATTAGGGCCTGATCATTTCCATATACACACGTCTGTGAAAGATGTGTAGCAGGATGTTCCAGTTAGTATGTTATGGAACCCGAAATATCAGGTTATACCTAATTTTAGCGGATAGATAGCTGCACCTTTATAAAGTACAACTTTGAAATGATGTTGATGACAATGATGACAAAGAAGTTCCTAGAAAACTCCAGAGACATTGTGTCACAGTGCCATACTGCCAATGAAAGGCAGTTTGGGGGCATTTTAATATTCAGTTCAATTCAATTTTATTTGTATAGCACATTTTTACAAAAGGCATATCACAAAGCGCTTAACACAAAGAGGCCCGATGAGCAACAGGGGCAAGGAAAAACTCCTCCTGCCTAGGGCAGATTATCAGTCTCTCAGATGGTGATCAGTCACCATTAATCCATTAGGCACACATCATAAGAAAATTGTGGTGTAACTATAGCAACATAAGAGTATAATCTCAGGATATAGTCCCATATCATTAGGAGCAGACAAGCCAGAGGGCCAGCTGGAGGCTGTATCGATCATGTCAGGGTCGTCTGTGGAGCTGGAGGCCAGAGACCCTCAGGAGGGTGGCAGTGGTAAGGACCGTGGAGTGGGTTGAGGACCATTCAGGAGTGCCGCCAGATCAAACTGTGGAAGAAGGCCCTCAGCAGGGTGGCACATTCAGTAAGATTGATTGGGCGCCATCCAGGAGGTAAGAGGTGCAGGGTCAGGCAGTGGAAGGCAGGGATAGTTAGTAATATATTAGTTATTAGTATTAGTAATTATGTTTTTAATATAATTTGAGGGGTCAAACACATCCACTTGTGTGATAAAAATGTGTTTCAGCTTTAATGTTAGCTTTTGTTTTTTACTTAGAAAAAGTTTTGAAGGGCTTCCCACATGTAAAGTGTATGTAAAGCACTTGCATGGTTCCTGTTATGATAACATAATTAGTGCGATAATCCGTCACAAAGGTGTCTTTAAAGAATCTAAAATATGCCGCATAAACTTTTATTGAAAGCCAAGATTTTAATGTCTTCCATGGCAAAGTATTTTCTTTTTTTTTGCCAACTTTGCCCTGATCGTAATGAAGTACTGTGTAGTACTGGGAAAACCACTGTTTCCGCTCCTATAGGAATAAAGCAAGATTCTGCAGGATCTTAGAGGATTATGGGAATGACGTTTGTGTTGTGGCAGGTGAGTCCAGCCATAGTGCAAGAGATGTTACATCAAGGATGTTGCAGTGTCTGTATTAAATGAAATGAATATGTAGGAGTATTAAAATATATGTATAAGCATTTAAAATGCGTAAGAAATTAATATAAAAAATGTTTCAATAGAAGCATTTAAAATAAGTTCAAAAGGTTCCTGTAATACGTTAGCCTGGACCCGCCCATACTTCCTGTGATGCTACATTCAATTTCGCGAGCAAGTCAGTCTGGCCAGGCTGCCGTTTTAGAGGAATTATTTTTCCCAAATCTGTGGGCACCAATGAGAAACGAGTTTACGCATACGTCATCGTTGGTAGTAGATTCGTCAAGTGGTATACAGATGCATCTGATGGACGCAGGTAAGCCCGCCTCCCAGAAGACGTTTACTAATGTAAGATGGCCAGACTAAGCTCCCATGAGCTTTGTCACGCAAGCCAGGCTAATAATATGTATTGGTTTGTTTGTTTGTTTGTTTTTGGAGGGGGTAAAGTTTAAGGGACTTGACGTTTCACTGACCCTGGCACAGAGAAATCACAGAGAAATAGTATTAAATGCACCAGGCCATTTAATTCCAGGTCAGCTCTGAGCCAAAAAAACAATAAAAGATACTGGTGAGAGTTACAAAACAGGTAATGTGATCTTATCAGAAAGATAAGATTTACTTAACACTACGTACCAAATGTGTTATTTGAGCTCAAGTTCATGAATAGAGACCCTGAAAATCTCTAGAGTGTCATGCAGTGTTGTGCCTTGTAAATGTTTTAAAAATAGCATTTTGAATTCCGTACATTTGTTTAATTGACGGTACACACTCATTGAAAGCCATTTGAATGAAGACCTGAACAACGGTCAAACTGATAGCAGCTACCTAACATCATTTTCATGCCAGTCATGCCAATGCAGAAATATAACTTAAACTTGAATTTAAAAAACACCCATGTTTGGCTCTAATAATTCTAGACAACTGTCACATGGTGAACCTGGGCTAACTCTTGACAATAGCCCAGAAGGAATGGCACTCAGTGAAGATGGCTGTGGAGAATGAGACAAACTGGATGATGGCTGTGTGGATTAGCCCTACAAAGACCCACAGTGAATATCACAGACACACAGAAGTGAACGTCTTTTATTGTTAGTTAGTATTAGCGAACTCTCCATCTACCATCAATCCTTAGGGATATCTAGGCCTACCAACGAATCAAGGAATTTTATAGTCATATAGAAATGTTATGGGTGTAAATCAGTGAAATTATATGTTGTGTGTTTCTTGTGCATGAAGTAGGGAGTGGGTGTAGAATGAGGCAAGAAGGACTTTTGAAATAAAGGAATTCCAGCAGATACCAGTACTCCTAATACAGACTCATTTTACTTACAGCAATGGAGTAGTCAAGTATTCAAGGATAGTTAATTAGTGCAGTCCAATCCTGCTGGTTCAAGCTGTTAACCGTGAAAGTTTAGAAGGATTTGTTTGTTGTGTTTCCAGCAGGGAAGCTTTAAGGAGATTTGTAATTGGTATATGGACGATTCCAGATAGGCAAGTTGAGTGTAATTCTTTTCAATACCAACAGATGGCGCCAGCAGCTAACTCAAAATAAGACTGCTGTGCCATGTCTCTGTCATGCACATGTCATGCTGTACACCCATAAGTAGCCTAAGGGTAGAAACTAATAGGATTTTATTGATCATGATGCCATTGTTCATCCTTCTTATCAGTTAGATTCTTTATCAACTCTCTTATAAATTCTGTAAAGTAGAGAAAATAGTCTCTGTGCTTTAACTCACAATATTGAATTTCATTACCATGCCCATAAAGACTTATTAGAGAAGGTACATTATGTAGAACTGTTTTCTATTTCAATTTTTGTTTCAACGCGATCAGCTGCTAATGATCTCAAAAACATCCCGACACTTATAAGGTCAGAGTCAAACAATTCCAGTAGATCTTTTTTTTTTTTTTTTTATCATTCTTGCAGTTTCCAAAGTTGATGAATTTCACAGTATTTCCTCACAGTTTGTTCATTGATCGTTAAGGTTGCTCTCTGTCCTAATCGTATAAACATTTTCACATAATATCAGATAGTAAAAGTATCCTGGGAGATAATTTGGTCTGCATATATCCGAAATGTGAATAAGTGATTTACACAGTTCAGAGCAGTAGGCTGACTGCTACAATGGCACCCAAGGGAGCAGTGAGGGGTTAGGTGCCTTGCGCAAGGGTACCTTAGCAGGGGTCTACTGTTTAGTGACTGAACTGGCAACTAAATCTAAAGTCCTAATCAGGATGCTACAGCTACTCTTGACATGTTGCAACCACATACCGTACTGTATATGTAGAAGTGACTTTTTCATGTTTCAAAAGCATTAAGAGAGGGTAACAACAAACAAATGCAGTGGCAGTGGAATTCAACAAGATTTAATGTTGGAGGTAAAGTTGAAAAGTTTGGAGAGGATGGCCTTTGACCTCAGACCTTTGTGTCTGACGCTGCCCACAGACTTGAATAGACACTGACTTCATGCTGAACGAATCAAAGAGGCTGTGGCCAGATCACAAGCCTTTATAATAACACCTTATCTCATGTGTATCCCATGACCTCAGCTGCTATGACATATGGCAAATGTGTGGTATGCAAAATGTTGACGCTAAACCATGAAAAAAAATAACCACCCCAGTCAAGAGAGAAAAAAAGTTCAGATGGATTTTTGACTTTGCTGACACTGACATCCCTAGGCACCAAAGGGCTCAGCTTAAGCTACACCCTACCTCACTAAACAACACACACACACACACACACACACACACACACACACAGAAGATAATGCCCTGGCAAGGGGCACTTTGATGCCCCTGGTCTAATCCCCCCTGCGGACATTTTTTGGCGTTTAATGTTGCCTGGGATGTTTATCTTTCCTCAGGGGGTCGGGCTCTGCTTCTTATCACAGAGGGTATGTGTCTCTGCCCGTGTCAGCATGGCGACATGTCAAGGGGTGTCTCAAGCAGTTGTATGTTTCCGGTACAAGACACACAGGCACACACAGACACACACACGCACACAAACACACTCACACACACACACACACACTACCTCTTCACTAGTTTATCTAAATGCACACACCTGCAGGACAAAAACAGTGCAATGGAAGCAGACAGACAGAAAGAGGCCAACAAAAAAAAATTATGCGTGCATGCATGTTTTTGCTTCTGGGGTGTGTGTGTGTGTGTGTGTGTGTGTGTGTGTATATATGTCTGACATGAATTGCCATGTAGTATATTCCTGAAAAGTGTATACACAGCACAGCCCCCTACTGTGTTCCTTCCAGTTCTTATAACAACAGCCTATTAAATCAAAACATATTATGGATTATTAGAATGCATTAACGAGGCATTCTGTTAATTATTTACGTTTGTGTCCATTATTGAATATATATATTCAATGGGTTAGGGTTAGGGTTTTATATATGTCTGGGGTTATATAGGGTTATATCTGTGTATATATATATATGCTGACACCACAAACAGCATATGCTATATATGCTGGCATCACAAACAGCAATACCCTCAAAATAGTACAGTGTCTCTTTAAATATGCTGACGAGACACACACACACACACATACAAACACACACTTGTGGTCACGGGACCAGATCAGGGAAGGGGAGGGCTAGTGTGAGTATCTACAGTGTCTGTGTGTGTGTGTGTGTGTGTGTGTGTGTTGTGAAGTGTGAGTGAAGGTGGTGATGTCATCTCTATAGCCGCCACGGATAAGCGGGTTTGAGATAATGGTGACATTTTAGGGTGGGTGATGTCATCCCTCCCCTCCCCACCTCTCTGCTGGTCTTACTGCAGGTGTCTCGCAGCTCTGTGGAGGAATCATTAGCTTGTACGAGAGAGAGGTGTGTGTGTGTGTGTGTGCGCGAGTGTGTGTGTGTATGTGTGAGTGAGTTTTGTGTGTGACTGTATGTGTGTGTGTGTGTATGTTTGTCCGTGGGTGTGTGTTTAGGGAGGGTTTGTTAACTGCCTTCCCTTTACATGTTTTAGGCTGTTAGACAAGCAGAAAATCTTTAAATAAAAAATTTAAAAGCAGAAAGGCAGATACAAAAAGAAGAGTCACTCCCCACAACTTTCCCACCTTGTGTTTTCTGTTTGTGTGTTTTTTTTTTTTTTTTTGAGTGGTCATTTTCATTTCCTCCAAAGCATTTGTAACAATACATACTGCTCTCACAAACACAACTGAAACAATTCTAAAAGCCAAATAGATAAATTATATATCACAAAACAAAACATACCTTTGGGGTATTTTGACTATAAAGAAAATCACTTCTTTTTCGTGAGTTTTGTGTATTGACAAAAATATGAGCTGGTATAAGATAGTAAAATCAGGCATTTGTTTTCTTTTTTGAAAGACAACAGGAACAAAGACTTGCTTCCTTTCAGTGCAAGCTCCACTTTTTGGGGGATGTTGACGGTGGATATTTTTAGCAAAAGCTGACCGGCAACTCCACTCTCTCTCGGAGTGCTGTCATTCTGCCTTTTATTCTCTGTCGACGAAGTGTGTGTGTGTGTGCATGTGTGTGTGTGTGTGTGTGTGTGTGTGTGTGAAAGAGAGAGATAGAAGGAGAGCGAGAGAGCTAGCTGTAAACAATCAAACACGCACGCACACACACACACACACACACACACACACACACACATATTGAGAGAGAGGGAGAGAGAGAGAACTGGCTGTATCTGGGCAAAACAGCTACTCCAAAACCACAAGCATCTGCATACTCATCAGTCTCTGCTGGTCTCAGTCTGATTGATGCTCAAGTTATTAATATGCCTGCAGCTGTACAAACAGCATTAAATAGCAACCCAAAAGACAGAAGAAATGCAGCTCTCAGAGGTCTTGCCCAGTGTCTTTAGAGGGCATGAGTGTTTCATTTTACTTTTTAAATATTTATTTCTTTATTTCTTTAGTAATTTCTCAAGTTGCTCATTTGTGGTCAGAACAGGCAAAACACCATTCGAAATGTGATTGAAAAAATCCCTCTGAAACCCAACTGTATATTAGAATAAGCCTTTTATACACTAAAGTTACACTAAACGCTTGTGTTAGATAATTTAGTCACTTAAGTCATTAGAGTAGTGAAACCTAATCTGAATTCTGTAGACTCCAGACCCGGACTCATAGCAGAGTGTAGTTGGGAGAGTAGCAGCTTTTCAGCATTGTTAATTAAAATCATTCATTGGACTTCCATTCTGTGACGGCACGGAAACTATTTGTGCATTGTATGGGCTGAAGTTATATGTGAAGAACATTGGCTCTGCAGTGCATGTGGCAAACAAACAAACAAACAAACAAACAACATCAATGCAGTTTATATTGTTCTAGTGGTTGAGTTCTCTCAGCCACTTAGTGGGATCAAATGTCTGGAGGGCAGAGAGACTAACATACCTCAGGTGTGTGTTAACCCTCATTAAACCTCTTTTTTGTCCTTTGCTTTCTTTTGTCTTGAGATGGACATCTGTGCTGGGACCAGACCAACCCCCGTATACCCACCCCCTGACACACTCTCAAACACACACACAAACACACGCACACACACACACACACACATGCACACACACACACACACACACGCGCACACACACACGTGCACACAGACCAGACACACACACACACACACACATACTGTACACAGTTTGCAGGTGGCTCAATCCTGAAGCACAGAGAATCCCACTGGGATGCTCAGAGGCCTTGATAATGACATCACCCTGTCCTCCCCAGTCGCGACCCACACCCCCACCCCCACCTCTCCCCCATCCTCCTCCTCCTCCTTCAAGGGAGAGAGAGACGGACCAATCCTGCCGGCCCTGTCCTTGTGTGTTCCTTATTCTGAGTGTTTGCTGAAGATTTACATTTAAAGCAAAAAAAAAAAATGAATCTATGAATAACATGACTTATGGGGCAGCAAAAGTTTTTGAAAACTATTTTAGGCACTGGTCTTGTAGCAGGGCTCTCCCACACTTCAGCAAACACTTATTTCCTCTCTGGAAATAGACCCCGAACTTCTAAAAACACTCAAATAAAATAAAAAACAAATTACAAATCGCTGTAATTAAAACTGTGGGCAGCAGCTTAGCTTACTGGTCGACTTTCCCTTGTCTGTGTGTATACGGATGATATTTGACAAGGCAGAGGGTTTAACCAATCCCCACCCTGCATTCCCCGCATACCAACCCACTGAGACGAAGCTGCTATTTTTAGCTTTGTGTGTGTTGTAGGTTAATGGGGAATGATATGAGAATGACTCAAGCAGTTAATCCCTTCCACCTGTCAGCAGCTTTTGTCCTGTGTGTGTTTATGAGAGTGTGTTCACAAGTGTGTGTGTGTGTGTGTTTGTGTGCGTGCAGGCGTGCGTGAGGGTTGTCTAATAGTCAACTCAACACTGACCATTGAGTTTGTGAGTTTGTTAGAGTGACATTGTTGTCCCATCAAGGCTGTTCACCAGACACCCCCTGGCCCTCTGGCCCCCTCCATATAATGGCCTGCTGTAGGAAGGAGTCACATTCTGCTCCCCCTGATTTAATGAGGTCAGACAACTTTGGAGGAAGTTAATTACAGTGAGGTCCGCCAAGCCAAAACAATCGCCGGAGTTGAAGGGAGATCATTTAGCAAGCAAGTGATAATTTGCTTCCGAAACAATGGTGAAATAAAATGCAGCAAGGAGCCTCTCTCTCTCTCTCTCTCTCTCTCTCTCTCTCTCTCTCTCTTCATTTCATCTCTCTCTCTTCTCTACATTTATGTTTTAGTTGCTGAGTATGGCACAGTGCTTTGGTGTGGATAAAAGAGCAGATAAGCTGATAATCTTATTCTGCAGCTTTGTTTTGAGTGGCATTTGGATACGAGTTACTGCCATGCGTAATTGCCTGCAAAACAGCTAATAGAGCTCTACTGGTTTAAATAGCAACATTGGTGTGGAGTATATGTGTTTAATCCTGTTTAAGTGTCTAAACACTTCCCTCTGGGTGTTTGTTATGTTTTTGTGTTGTATTTTTTCTAAATAGATCCTGCTTATTTCCTTCTTTTAAAAAAGCCACACCACTTTTCTTCATTCTGTTTTTTTTTTCATTAATGCCAGTAAATGTCTTTGTTCATTTAACTGTCCCCTTTTCTCTAAACAACAACAGCTATGTCAGTCTGTTTAAATTTAGTTCTGTGCCGTAGCACTATAGGCTTACAAACTAAAGTAGAGAAGACGTAAATGTCTGTTTCCATTTCTGATGAAACTGCAAGCTCTTTGAGGACAAAAAGAAACTTGGGCCACAAGCTGTTGCCTATACGTCTTTAGCCGGGGACAGATGCGATGGTAACTTGCACTTGGTCATATGACATGTTTCTCTGTGCTGCAAAGTGAAAGTCCCCTCAGAACCCGCTGCACAGGAAATGCGCTCACTGTGTTTCTCTCAAGTGACTCCGTCCGCGCAAAACACATGACATCATTGTGGCTTCGCACTGTGGCTATGCAAGCGGAGTCTATTCTCTTGGCACACTCCACAGGGACTTGACTTCTGTGACCAGAGCTGTGTGTGTTCATTAAAGATCTTGCTTTATTTCACACAGTTTTATGAATGGCTAATAGGCCTATGTTAAAAAAAAAGTTGATATGATATTTTTATACATCTTTATCATGCTAAATTAATACAGAACCTGCAAGTGATGCTCAGATTACAGTGTATGAATTTATTATCTAAAACATTAAACATTACATCTTAATCTTAAAGGTTAAGCACCCCAAAGAAGGTTTAAATAAAGCCCACAAGGAAGCAAAACTGAATTAGGGCCTTTAAAGAATCACATTTCAGTCGTAGACTTTTATCTGAATGATCTCAGCATCACATTTCACATTGCCAGGGACACCTACAAAACAAGACTTGCTTTGAGTGACATAGGATGAAGTCATTAAACTAAATATGTATTCAATTATTAAAACCATGCTTCAAAGGCAGATTGCATTGGGCAGTGCACATTTTTAATGAAGAGCAGGGAACCAAATTAATTGAAATTTGGTACACAGTAAAAATGTCTGTCCTTAGCAACAACTTAAACGTTCACATTGGTAGAAAAAGTAATCATAGCTTTTTCTAAAAGCAAAAAGTAATCACACCCTTTGCTATTTTTGTATTTCTTATTGATGTTGGTCTGACATTATATTTTAGAGAGATTTGGCAGTCAGGCAAGACGCATATTTAATTCTAAAAGTGAATGAGTCCTCATTAAGTGAAAACTTTGAACTGCTTTGACACATGCTGTGAGTATGCAGCACCCGCCTGTCTTGTTTCAACATCCCTCGTTTGATCAGCGACATATTCATCCTCAAGACGTCCTCATCTTCCATGTTCCTCCAGTCTGTTTTGTCTGTATCACAACTCTTTTTTCCCTATAAAATAAAAACAACTCACTTTCCTTTTCTTATAATCTCTGTCTTTTCAGAGTATTTCTAGTATTTAGTATTTTAATATTTATTTAAGTAACTGGGCACGATGTGACCCTTTTGATGTGACGGGAATGTTTGCACAAAGGAACGCCCAAGCTCTGTGACCTACACTGTGGTCGGTTGCCCTTCCCTGTGGTAGTCACAACTCCCCCATGTCTAACTCAACCCCATTGGAATGCACTGACCCAGACGTAGGGGAAGTTTTTCTGGTACGGTCCAGAGGTGAGCAGAGTTCCCTTCCAGCGTCTCAGATGAACAGGTGTGGGTGACCACAAAAGCCGGTGTTCACCCGTCACCACCCAGAGCATGGAGGCCCTGAGGCGCCTGGAGGTCTCGCATGAAAGCAACCATTGATGAGGTGCAAGGGTGGAATTTATAAGCCGTCAGCATACTAGTAGCCAGCGCTACTTCTTCGTTACTATACTGCGATGCTAAATAATGCTACCTTCTTGAGATTGAGCTACCACAGAGTGAGGTGTGACGTCTTCAGTTCACTTGCCATCCATTTTTATTGCTTACAATTTAGGTTCACTTGGATTATTTACACATTTTATTCATATTCATGTCATGTGAAATTTTAGAGGGGGAAAAATTGTAATAGGAATCCCAGATTTCATAAACATCTTTCATCTTTCCAAGGAACCCCCCGTGAACATGACTCTGCATGTGTATCCATAGAAATCATCCCAATTTAAGGACAAATAGCTTGTCTTTCGTGGATAGAGTGCAGTGAATTGAAATGAGTCAAATGAGAATGATTTCTGTGAGCAACAAATTGTCTTGACAGCCCTTGCTTTCTGCACTAATATGGATGTGTGAAACAAACTAGGCCTCTTCTCGAGAATTTCATGGAAGAATAAGCATCACAACTAATCCCTTTGGATGAAATTTTTTAAAAGCACGACAATTCCTTTTTCCTGACAGAAATGATGTAATGCGTCCCCCCCCCTTCCCCCTAGATTACAATGTTGGCATGCCCCCCTGGGGACTGTGTGTGTGTGTGTATGTGTGTATGCGTGTGAAGACAGAGTGAGAGAGAGAGTGTGTGTATGTGTGCCCATATATACAGAGAGAGCGAGAGAGATTGTGATAGTGTGTGTGTGTGTGTGTGTGTGTGTGTGTGTTTGTGTGTGTGTGCATTGTAATGGTTAAAAAAAAGTGGGATGTGAGGGTATAAATCCTAGCATGTCATCCAATCTCACTGACTCAATGAGGAGGCGTCAGCCAATGAGGAGGAGGAGAGGGGTTTCCAGAGAAACGCCAGGGTCCCAACTCCTCTCCGAGCTGCATGGGCGTCTCACAGTAAATGCTCTGTGTGTTTCAGTAAAAGTCTTAATTGGGTTGTTAAAACAGCGTACCCCCTTTAGGCAGGGCCTTTGATAGTGATTCAATATCTAAATGAAATTTTCTCATGGTACTCTGCATACGGGCAATAATTCAGGGTGCGTGATACAGTATCGGTGTTTCACCAAGAGACAGCGCATATTATACATACACTAAAAGAAGCTCTTTAAAATAGGTTTCATTTCAAGAACTACAAGCCAAGGATGCTTTTCTTTAATACAGTTGGGTGGTAGTGATATGAAAAAGTTGTGGATGTATCTCAAACCTATAGTTACTTGTTTAGTTCTCAAGCTGGAAAACAACTAATACATTTTGGTCTACAAATGCATCAGCTCATTGTGACATCACATATTTGCATCTGCCTTGCATGACAATACCCTGGACAGTTCTGCTATCACTGCCATGTTTGCGCAAATTGGCTGATGAGTTTAAGAGGAAAACTAGTCCAGTCAATGCTGTAAAATACAGTCATACTAAATTCATACATAAATTTATTCTTATTTTTAGTAATGTTGATCTAGTCATGTTGTTTTGTTGATCTGCTTCTTATCATCCTGTGTACGCTGTAGTATATGTTGTGTGTGATTTTTTTAAGCTGCTGGGACCTTGAATTTCCCCTTGGGGATCAAAAAAGTATCTATCTATCTATCTATCTATCTAAATGTGTTTATTTTGCTACACTGCATGAAAGTGAGAAAATCAAACCGATCTGCCGTGCATATTTTTCCACTTTGTGCAGTGTCCTCAACACATACTTGTGTTATATCTTAACCAGTGCCAGCTGGACGATTTCATTATCATCAATAGGCATGCACACACATCACACACTTAGGAACACTTTATTCCTTGTTTTGTGTTGACACTTCCTATCAACTTCGACCAGACTTACCCACAGAACATTACCCAAGCATTATGGGTAAGTACTGATTAATAGTGGGACTTGGATGAGTGTCGAAATAGCCCAGTCCCTGTTATTTGAACCCGTCTGAGGGTTTGTGTATTTCATAACAAATGACTTCCTTGAACTGATAAGGCACAGAAGTTTAACGGTTAAAACCAGGCCCTCGCGTACCATGCAAAGCACAAACTTATCTGAGCACCAGCCACATGGGGAAACTGCTCCCTGTTCAAATGGATGCCTATCACTTTCAGCAAACAACTAATCTCCGATGGGACAGAGGCCGGGTACTGATTTTCAGAATCGATTGGCGCTGCAGTTTGCAGTTAGCCATGGTGCGTCTGGGCAGTCGAACCTGCTGGTAATACTAAATCCAATGTCAACGTTACAAAACCTCATCACCACACACTCACACACACACACACACACACACACACAAGCACTTCATAAAACCTTTCTCTCTTTATGTGAGAATGTCATCAATGCTTTATACCATGACCTCTGGGATTTACAGAGGCCTCTGGCATATGCTCCACAAAGCTGCATCATGTTACCTGATGTTTGCAGGTATTTGTTGATACATACAAGTGCTTCGATAAATTCAGCGGCAGTTGAATCTTATGTGCACTAACAAAAATCCTCATGGAATACCAACTTGACAAGATGAAACTTAACACTAGAGAAGAATCAGTGTGGAGACAAGCACCTTTTCTTGGTTTTCCTTGGCCTACACCTGTGCTCAATTTGTGTTAAATTAGTTTTTAAAGCACATGGTTCTGATTTCTCCTACAGAGTAAAAGCTGCATAAACAGACATATTTACTCGTCCATGCAGAAATCAGTACCCCTAATTAGTACCAGGTAATTTCCCTGACTGCACAGGCAAAACTGATTATGAGTTCATTTGATATCATATTGTCATAGGTAATTATGCATGACTTATTGGGCTGTGCTGGTAAACCATGTTCGGGAAGGTGAGAAGTGTTGCTGTGTCTTATCCTGGAAGCTTGAACAGAAGGCTCTGTTAATTAGGACACTGGTTGTCTTGTCTAAAAGAGGACCAGATAATTTCTTTTTCACTGCTCTGACCACGAAAAGGAAAAGGTCAGCAAATTCCTGCAGCCAATTAGAATTATTCTCTTGTAACTTGCATGGCCAAGTGACCGTGTACCAGTGCAGAGCTAAGAGCTCTCTATCTCTCTGAGAGAGTGGACCGCCATATCTTGGTGCTCAGCAAGTCAAATCAGTCTTGCAACTATAATTTCTGCTTCTCTTACACACCCTGTTCATGCTCTGAGCTCCCAATCCCATTTGCAACTACGGTACTTAAAAACCTCATTCATAATCTACCTCCAGGGGATTAAAAAAACGTGTTTGACATAGAGGTTCACACCAGCTCAAAGTATTTTAATATATATTTATTTAGTTTTTTTATTTATATATTTATTTATTTTCTTAAAATGTTAAGCTTCAGTAAGTTACAATATGCAAGTAGGCAACAAAGCAGGTACCCCCCCCCCCCCCCCCCCTTCAAAATAAGAGACAGAAGAAAAAAATAGGCTACTTAAGAGAGACCAATTACAAAAACTAGCGGTGAATAATGAATAAGAATACCTCAGGGATACTTTAGGGGGTGGCAGCCTTTTTGTGTAGTTATTACTCAAATTCACACTCACACTCCAAAACGCCTGTTCCAGGCAGTGGGCCAGTAAGGTAGGTGGTATGGGGTCACAACAACAACAACAACAACAAGACACTTTTACCCAGTCTGGTTAAAAGACTAAGGGTTAATCCCACACAGCTGTGGTAGGCAAGCAAGACTTGTTACTAGGATTGTGTTTTGGTCTGAACCAATCCGGATTGGAGAGAGCTGCCTCTGCATTGACCTTGGCTGGCGGAGTTCCTTAAGGGTGTGGGTGGGTTGGGGGGGGGGTCTTTCTTCCTGAGAGAGGACCGAGGGGTTTGTAGGGTGGGTGTGGTGGAGTAGGATGAGAGGTGCTGGAGGCAGAGGCAAAAGCAAAATGTATGAATGACCAGAGAACTTAGAGAGCCCAACCAATCAAGAGGGAGGAACCCCAAAAACCAATCACAAGGCAGTCCTTCCTCTCCTCCCGGCTCTGGCCGTTGACTGTTACCAGGTCACTGTTCCTGCCTTGAGCCTGACAGCAATCCGTGTCATTGGTTCAGTGTGCCGAGCAGAGCACGGCTGACTGGCTGCGAGAGTGCACGCCGTTGCTAGGGAGCTCAGCCAATCAGAGCAGAGCGGAAGTCCCCCCCTGGTTTCTAGGCAGGATTCACGTGTGAGGAGATGTTTTGGCGGGAGAGCTAGCACTGGTGAGGGTAGGGCAGCCGCTGCAGGGTGAAGTGGAGCATGTGATTGTACAGCTATGTGTGTGTGTGAGAGTGTGTGTGTGTGAGTGTATGTGTGTGTTTGTGTGTGTGTGCATGTGTTGCTCTCACGCTCATTGGATCTTTCTGATGCAACATCTACGGGTGAGGGGAGGCGTCTCCCGGGTTTCTGAGGGACCTTGTTTTGATATTTTCTCTTTTTTTCCCCCCACCATCACAGGAAACGAGAACCAATTGCGGTGCTGTTGCCACCGGAGCAGGGGAGGTTTGTTTTGCCTCCTCTCATCCCAGGTACCTCCCCATCCACAGTTGCCGTAGAAACAGAGCAACTCCGACTCTATTTCAATCCATGCCGCTTCCCTCAATGATTTATTGTGGATTTTTCCCCCCCTTATACTTCCACCACACTCTCCAATGGAAAAGCCTCTCTGTAAGATTACATTATCACAAGTCAAAGATATATAAAGCAGTTTGGACACATTTGGTGCACTATTGGGGGACCAGCTCTTCTGCAGGTTTTACTTACCTCTATTTTACGCTCACTTACGTGAGCATTCACAACTTTGGAAGAAACATGAAGGCAACCTAAGGACAAATCAAAAGAAAATATCCACCCACGGTGTCCCCAGTGTTTTTGATTTTACTAATTAGGAAATGTCACACAGTTATGGAGTCATACATTGCATGGCTCATATTTCTTATACTCACTCCTTTAACAAATGGGGACTATGATATATTTTTGCAGGTAAAAGAAATGGAATCACTGTAACATGGGCCATGACATGCAATGTTTAAAAAATATGTGCACATGTTAAATGATTAAAGGCAATGTTATAACGGGTGTATTGGTGAATGCCGAAAAGGCAGTGACGTTTTGGAATGTTAAAAGTTGCTTTTAGTGCATGGGCTGTTGAACAGCTACTGTTAAACTCTCTATCACTGAATCATGGTTGTTGCTTACCAGTAACCATCAACAGAACTTTTAGGAGGTGTTGTCCTGAGACAGGTCTGCATGAGCCCAGTTCACTCTGGGACAAATCTGAGACCACATTTAAACCATGACTCAGCTCATGTCGAGTTTGTTTTGATCCTACAAAGTTATGTTGATTAAGCTGTCAAAGCTGTTGTACAATGCAAAATATTATTTCATTTCACTATAGTAAGATTTATCCTCTGAAAAGGACTTGTTATGCTGTACTGATTGTATAATTACTGTAGCATGACTGTCAAATTATGATCTACAGTTATCTTTTCTTCTTTTTACCTTTAAATAAGGATAATAATTGCTGTGTTGTTGTCAACAAACTTGTACTTCACTCAGGCCACATGAATAGGCAATAAACAAATGTTGATTATTGGATGGATCGGACTATACACCTATTATATTAATTGAATAACTTAATAAGTTATAATACGTATATAAATTGATGTTCTTTCGTGGGAACAGACAAATTGGTTTATGGTTTTGACTCCAGTCAAGATGGTAATCCTCTTGCAGTTGTGCTATACCAGATGACAGTGGGCAAGCATGATTGTTTACTTCAAGAATTAAAGCAGTCTCACTCGCGTGACTTCTAGGATTAAATCCATTTATCCTATGTCGTGTTTAAGCGTTAGCCTATAAAAGTCTTGCTATAAGCTTGAGGCTGGATCTTACAGTTGAACATGAGATCATTGCTCATTGGGGAAATCTCCAAAAGTACACTATACTACTAAATAAGGTGCTGTTACAAGAAGAAAAGCAGGTGTGCATTATTGTACAACCTGCAGACATGCAGTTTGCTTAAATTTGCTATACATAGTCCTATAGGAATTGGAATATAGGAATTGACACCCTATCACCCTGTCATCGCCAGAGAAAGGACCTTCAGCTACATTTTATTATGGATTTGTTAGGGCAAAGGATTCCTCCTTATAACGCACTCAAATGAATGTGTGCCTCTGGGGCATCATTGTGAATGGCTTCATTTTTTTTTTTTTCATGTCTGTTTGTTTTGCCAAATGAAACCCGCAGAGTGCTCATTAGGCTTTATGCAAGACTCATCTGCCTTAAAACCATAACAGCTCTAAAATGTACATAAAAAGAGAAAAAGAATCATTGTCAAAATGCATATTTCTCAAAAACAATATTGTCTTTTCACCAGATTGTTGCTTCCTATTGTTAGTCAAAGATACATGCACCGTGCATCTGAGTCACTAAAATCAATGTGCAATCAAAACATATACCACCCAAGAACCTACATCATTTCATGACCTTCATTATTCACCATGTCAGACTCTGTGCATGACAGACTGATGCATAAAGTTGTAAATGTGTATGTCTAAACATTGAGGATGTACAAATAAGTTGTTTTCCGGAGGAAATAACTTACAGGAAATCACAAATGATGTACAAATAAGGTTTTCCCGGAGGAACTAAATCACAAGAAAAAAACACAAATGTGTTAATGAGTCATCAAATGTTAGAGTAGATTGGAGAGGATGAGAAGGTTATAGTGTTGGTTCCAACCAGCATGATTATTTGTGTCATTATACTGTCTTTGACTTTTCAATAAACTAAATACATAATAAACACCTATTGAAGAAGTACTCACGTAACTACATAATTCATACACTATACAAAAAAGGACTTCTCTCTTTCAAAAAGGCTGAAAACTAAAACAACAATCTACTTATTCAAAGAATAACTCAGTGTTAAGTTCCTTGAAACCTGATTTGTACCCCTTAAAGTTCTTAGAACATTCTGAGTGAACAGTTCAAGTGCACTAACCACTTATCGATTGATGCACTACAAAGAATTGAAATAGGACAATAATAATAAAAAAAGAATTGAAAAGAATGAATTGAGATAAGCAGAGTAAGTGCATTTCAAAGTCACAAACATCGATCCACCCAATGCAGCAGCTATGGCCAAGTGACTCAGGGACCGCAGAGATTTTTTTTCTCTCAAACCTGAACCAGCACAAGCACACCTCATACTAACGTAAAACTGGTATTTGGGGACATAGGCAGAGTGAAGCTAAATGACATTATACAGGCAGACTATATGAACCCTGCCAACAGCCACTTACTTAACAGAGTGGGGGTAGCAGCAGTCCTGAGAAAAAGAAGTTGATGAAGACTCCAGGTACCCCCATTTTTCATAATACCCCTAAAGGTAGCTGATCCACAAGTTCTTTGATCCCGCCTCCGATGTAAATATACCTGAAGATGCTTTGAGAAAAGCATTTACATATATAATACCAAAGCTACAAGAGAGTCACGCAACATATGAACACATAGGATGTGTTATATTCTAATACCCCACTAAAGCTTTCATATGATTATTGAAGAGGGTAACATCTTTTACCCAACCAACCAATTGATTGTAGCATTGAATACTGATGCCAAAAAAAAAAAAAGAATTAATACGAGACACGTGTGCACACCTGACAAAAGATGAAAATTCAACTCCTCCTCCTCCACAAGCAAACCTAATGACCCCGAAGTACCCCCAGTAACTCAACAGATATGCTAAATGTGCCAGGTAAGGATGGGTAAAGACAAAAAAATCTGTCCACCACGCCCTACAAATCCAAGGAACAAGCTTACAACTTATAATTTATAGCTGATCAGGTTGTATTATGGGAAAATATACAGCCTATGCATGCAGATAGCCTAAATTAAGACGGGACACGCCTATACTGCCTATACCTATTGCCTATACTGCTCTAGTGAAACGATGGAGCTTCAGTCTTATGGTGACACTGTGAAATCAATGGCTGTCAATCAACTGTCTCCACACACTGACTGGTGTAGCAGGCACTGGACGTAGGGTCTCCCCCATTTCTTGGAGCACATTATTATATTTCTGATTCGATTAACAATTGTACCCTGCATGCAGATATGCAACAACTGTCTAGCATTGGCCTAGGCCTACTGCTTAGCTGAGTCACCTTACCCAAGGAAAAACTGAAAATAGCCTATATAACTTTTTGGTTCAATTTGAAATGTCTAGGGTAGGCCTGAATTAACAGGTTAACAATTTTTTCAACGTTTTAAAAGCCCTGGGCCTGGGGTTTTGATTTTTGGACCCATTTTAATCCTGCAAAATTTAAAGCAGCAAGCTGTAGGCCTTGTTAAAAGGGTGAAAACAAAGTGTTATAATACATAATAACCCGTATTCTCAACCCTTGGGCTACAGAGTTTCAGTGTAACGCTGAGGAAAATCGATGGTCACATGTTTACTTCTGAAAACGTTTTTTTTTTTTTTTCGCTTTCCTCCACGTGTCAAAATACACGAAGCTGAAGGCGGGATCATAACAAAGCTTCCTATTGGCTAAGCCGTGCCTCACCAGTTCCAGAATAACGAGGCAGGCGAAATCTTAAAGGGCCACGATCAAGATGGTTTAAGAGCTTGTTTTCTCAAAGCATCAGTGATCAAAATAATGTTGTTCGACAAAGGCATTGTCAGCGATAGCTAAGCAAAACTCACAGCCTATTCAGAGTAATACATATAATGAAATAAAATGAAAAAAGAACTGAAACGCTGTCTGTCAGCAGAGGATTTCTGATATATTTCAAGTAGGCATTGGCACCGATCTTTTGCAGTTATTATTCTGTCCCTCTGTCCATAAAGTATCTGACTTGATATGATAGTATGACTTCAGCAGGTAGGGTATCTGTAGGCTACTGTGCGGAATAATCTATCAACGTTGTAAACCTTGCCGCGTCGTGTTACTATTAACATACATGACGTATTTGGCACGGGGCGGGATTTGTTACAGCGAACTGGCGAAAAAAACATTGGCCCCCCACAACAGTTTAGGGTGGCAACATCATCGGTGCGAGAGAGTGAGTGTAACGAGAGGCGCCTTGAGAAGGCTACATCTTTTCGGTTCAGGATAAACATCGTGAAAAGGTCAAAATACCCCCAATAACGGAGGACGATTTGTTAACTGGCGGTGAGTGTCCTGTTGTTTTTGTGATCATCATGCTATACGATTTCCTCACTGTCCGAGATGTGATTCGAGAAGACGACATGCCTATGTTTTACTGTAAGTTAGTTAGTTAGCCTATTCGCTCTGTTTGTTTGTGTAGGAGTAAGCTATTCAGCAATTTCTAAAGAACTATTTGAGTAACGTTTGGCTAACATCAACAAATGCTTCTTGGCACGGGCCGATTCTTACAATAGCCTATTTAGTATGTAGTGTCTTACTGTTGCAAAGTTAATACATTGGTTAACGACAGTTCTTCGGATTTTTTTTTTCATTTGCGAGTGTCCAGACGATTAAGCACCCAGGGGTTGACATATCATTTCTCATCATGCCCCACTGACATTTTGGCATGTCAAAACATGTCAAACAAAGTGCTACATGCGACCCATGATGGTCTGCTCTAGTAGTTGTAGTATTGTAGCCCATCAGTATATTTAACGTCATCGATGCTGTATTTTGATAGTGCGAGTTTTGTAAAGTGAGTAAGGCTTACTTCTTGACTTTTAGGAGACATTTCTGAAGCCGTCTCTTAACACGTGGAAGTTGATGTTTTATAATTTGGCTGATTTGAAAACAAATCCATGCTAAATTGAGACATTTAGAGAATTGTGCATTTATGTCGCATTTCATAAAGGCTACGCATTTCATAAATGCATTGACCTAATAAAACCAATTTGGGAAATCATTTTTTTAGAAGTTGTTTTGTTTTGTTGGTGTTGACGATCTTTCAAGATATGGCTTGGCGAAAGTGAAGTTATTGGTAGATTGTGGATGCGGATGGCTCTCGTGTCAGCTGGGCGATGAGGGGGTTGTCGAGACATGTCCAACTCCGCCACTAAACTCATAGGCGTGCCCAGATCCGAGTTAAGAATGCTTCTGCAAAATATTCGGTAGGGGGAGCTCTATGTTGTCGCTGGGCAGATACAATTTCTCGAATTCCCCTGTCAAGTGCAAAATACGCACCTGCTGGTGGGTTTGGGGGCATTTTTCTCTTGATATCCTCTAGGAGAAGTTGAAAATTATGAATTCATTATCTTTCACAAATGACCTGAATCTAACAAGTTGCATAATGTTTACATTTATTTTTAGCTGACATGCACTTTTCGTGTATTGTAGAGGTACTTTTGAGCTTTGTTGCCAAGTCTTTTCTCCTATTCTCCTTTCATGTCCAAGAAGTCATGTCACTCAAGCATAAAACATATGTATAATATTTTATAATATTATATGATATTATATATATATGTATATATATATATATATATATATATATATATAATATGCATATATATATTTATGCATATAATTTGTCTGGACTGTTGCCTACTTGGTGATCCAAACCTCTATAATTTCCATGTTCAGTGTTTAGGGAATAGCAGAAAATGTGACTTGTGTGCAGTGCGCCATTGCCACTGTTGGTGTGTGAGTGCGTGTGTGTGTGTGTGGTTGGGGGGTGGTCTTTGCAGGGGAGAGTGCGTTGGAGATGGATCTTTTTGCTGCCACTTGCAGTTTTTCATATCAGCAAGAAGAACTGTCAAAGCTGTTGCGTTGTTGCAAGCACTCCAAAGTGACTGCTGATTTGACTTTATCTCCAATGACAAGCATCATTGTGCTCACTGTTTGAGTATTTATTTTTTCAGAGTTTACTCTAAGTGTGAAGGTACTAAATTGTGTTTGTATTTATAATGAAGATTATTTGGTATTTTCATTTAAGTTACATTCATAAACAAATGTTGGTATGTCAATGGAGTGGGTGGCCAAATGGTTTTTGTTTTCTTTTAATCATACAGATCATGTTTTTTTTTTTTTCCAATGTCATTACAATAGCGGCATAATCTATTATTTGCATCAGTGATATGGCAGACATCATCTGACCTTTCAGAGGTGTTTGTTTGCATACTTCAATGTGCCAGTCTCAGCCAGACAATGCAGTTCTTTTCAGTAAGGTCAGGGCCAGTCGATCAGGTGCATCCTTTGGTGCAAAAACGTCTGCTGAACAAAAGAAAGATTCATTGCAGATCACCGAGGGAAAATCTTTGCTGGGGTTGCTTTGCATTAGGGATTATAGGACGGGGTGTGCATTTCGCATTACGTGTTTGAAAATATGCAGCACGTGTTTGCGAAAGCCACAGAAGAGGAAGACTAAAAAGCGCACACTTAGACAGATGTATCTACATCCATGCCTGATACACACACACACGGGCGCGCTTTCATCATGCGGACACTGACTAATGACTAATACCCATACTGATCCTTCCAGGGGGATTACCGCTGAGGTTGCTGATGGACGATGAAGAAGAGGACATGCTTCGGCCCATCTCGCGCTGCTGGGGGACCCCGTTCATGGACGTCAAATTCGAGGACCGCGCCACCCAGACAAACAGCTCTGCAGTGGTCCCGGGGAGAGGCAGCGGCAGCATGCTGCCCTGCCGGTTAACACAAGAGTCCAGGCCATTCTTCCGTGGTACGCTTGCCTTCTCACGCATTGTGTTCTCACAACAGCAGGGATTGCTGTATCATAATGTGCAAATTCATTCATCTTCTCACCTATGTGGGTCACCAGAAATGTTTAAATTCTAAACTTATTAAAGTAAAATAAATATTTATATGAAGCCTCACAAATCAGTTCACGTAATGACATAACTTATTATGCTCGGCTAACTAAAGGGTTAACTTCTTTACTTAGTTTCAGATGGATGGATAATTTAATCTGAATGCATGCGTTTGCTGTCACTACCTCAAGAGAGGCATGCTTCAGTGTCAAATACATGACGTTATTGTTGTTGTTGTGATGATTGGTCTATGGTGGCCCAGGGAATTTTCATACACAATGGGCCTATTTCACGCCTTCCGAGAAGTCACTGGGTAAGCATGGGAGATGTTAGTGATATCCAATGAGGATCTTATTCGGCACAGAATCAGAATCCTATTGGCTGTCATCAACAACGCCTGTGCTTACCCTGTAACTTGAAAAAAAAAAAAAAAAAAGGCTGCCGTGAAATGGGCCCATTGGACTGCAAATATTAGGAAAATCATTTATGACTTCATCGTTAAATGGAAGCATCTATAAAAGTTTAGAAAATGACATCATGATATTTCCCTAAGTCATTGAGTTAATCAATGCTTGTAAGTAGTGTTAATCAAGACTTGTAAAGCAGATGTAAGCAGAACTGTTACAGGCTACTGTAAGCTGACCTGTGTGTGTGTGTGTGTGTGCGCGCGTGTGCATGGGCGTGTGCATTTTTGTTTCACTCCCAGGCAACGCAGGGCTCCGCTGGCATTTCCCCGCACTCTTTGAGCCTACCATGGGTCTCGGGGGCCCCGAAGATGAGCAGCATTCTCGGCAGCTAGCAGGAGACGGCGTGGCGGAGCGGGAGGTGCAGGTGCCGGAGCAGCAGGAGGAGGTGGAGGAGGGGCCCAGGTTAGAGCAGAGGCTGGGGGGCCTGCATGAGGAGGCCCGCATGAGCGTAGAGGTGCAGATCGGACGCAAGCTGCGCGAGATCGGTGACCACTTCAACCAGGAGCAGCTGCAACTGGTGAGCAAGGCGTGCGTTGGTGCTCGGAAGGCATGTGGCATTAGGAGGGGCGGGGGGACGGGGGGTAGTGGAGTGATGCCAGAGAAGGTAATGTGGTAATGTGGCTCCCATCTTTGAAAGTTGCTGCCGCGCTGTCATCCGTGTTGACTTGAGTAATGTTTACCCAACACTACTGCACTCATAGCGGTGAAGTCATTTACTGGAATACAAGACTGTAATGGTAGAATGAACACACGCTCGTACACACATGCGTGCACGCACACACGTGCACACACACTGAGAGAGCAACAACATTGTTTGCACAGATACTTGATAGTCAGGTGAAAGGGCCTGCCCAAATTCTCTAAACAGTTCTACGTGCCAGACAGGTGTGGTTTTGTGTATCAACATTTCAGGTGTTTATCTTTTTTTTTCTTTTTAATGGGATATGTGGCATCCATCAAAACATTTAATGCAAAGCATCTATTTCATGACAGCCTGTCAAACAGAGATGTGCTGTTTTTAGGGCAGCCATAGACTGTAATGTTAACACAAAGCAATACAGTCTGTTGTTAGTTACATAAGTTGTTTTTAACTTCTGCGAAGCTCAAAATATATATTTTTCCTTTCCTATTCAATACTGTTTTGACAGTGTTAATTTTTTCTTTCTAACAATAAGCAAAGCTCCGACCATCTCTTTCCCCAAGCTCTTGTTATTGCACAAAGGAGGTTATCAGCGGCTGTGAATATTTGACTAATTGAGTGGCAGCAAATGAGGTGTGACCGGTCGACGCAAGTGTCCTTATCTTGAAGTGTGCATCGTGGAGTGAGATTTGACAACAGTGCTTAGTGAGATGCCAATCTGTGTTTACATTCACAGTGAGGCTAAAACGTGTTGTGCACTCAGCCTGGTCTGTTCAGCAACCAGTCAGCCGACAGATGCACGGCTGTCTGAGTCTGTGTTTGCGTTTTCTACAGAACCGACTGTCGTAGTTATTTATAGCTGCTGTACATGTTGCTGAGGCGTCTCTCTTTGCCAAAGGTTGGCTTTGTCAACAAGCTTTGTCTACATGTTTGTCTGCTAACTGCCATGACAAAATGTATCTCCAAAGTAAAACTGTAAACTAGCAGTTGTTGTCAGGTCTTCGTCTATCTATGGTCTTCTTTTGTATTAAACAAGGAATACATCAGGTAAAAAAAACTGTGAAGAGAAAATTCAGATTTTCAGAATTGGTTTTGTCAGTTAATTTTCATGTGCACTTTGAACTCCTCCACCCTCTTTAATGCACACTCCGGTGTGGTGAGGTGCTTACGCAATGCCGTGCAACACAAGGCCCAGGCAGAGGCTGATCTGGGTGGGGGTTAGTTGGGTGGGTTGGGGGGGGGGGGAGTGGCTGTAAGGGGTTGGGTTAGAATAGGCACTAGAAGAGTTGGTGGCTTGGAGGGTTAAAGCTGGAGAGGCTTGGGGTGGGGTGGGGTTGGGTGGGGGTGCTTTGATGTGCATGCCATTACTGTGGAAGAGAGGTGGAGCAGTGGGTGACTGGCAGACTTCGGGATGTCTCTCTCTCTTTTTTCCCCAGGAGGCATTTCTGTCTGCCATGGCCTTGTGCTAATCTGTACAGGCAACACCTCATTTGTGGAGAGAACAAGAGATGGGGAAAGAGGAGGGAGAGAGAAAGAGAGAGAGGGAGGCCAAATGATGAAATCTCTATATATTTCTCAGAAAGCAGCTGTAGATGCTTGAACCCTCGCTGGTGCACTCGTGGGTCTGGCATTGAGGAGGGGGCTGGGTGGCGGAGTGGGATGACGTGATTGAGCAGAGATGAGCTGGAGCACCCTTATCCCCCAAGGGTCCCTGTGAACCCGTGAACTCCCTGACCTCTCCCTCAACCAACAACCACCCCTCCACACACACACACACACACACACACACACACACAAACCCACATTTCACTCACCCTCCCCTAATTATGTTTACATTTCCACAGTGTTTAAATGCTCAGCCTCATTTTAGAACAGCTCTTCAGCTGTGTCAGAAAGTAACAAAAAAAGAAAGAAAGAAATACTCCCCCCCCCCCCCCCCCTCCACACACACACACACACACACACACACCCAACCTTGTTCGGTCCAGACATCCCACCTCGGGGGATCCTCTTTAATCCCACTGAAACAGTCTGCTTTCTCTTAATAGTACTCCCTTAATTAAACACTGATCCCCCCAGTCCCCCCTCGGGCGCAAACACCGCCCCCTTAAACAAAGAAGAAGAACGAAAGAGAAAGGGCTTTTCAACAACCAAACAACAAAATTTGTCAGGGTGCAGCAACATCACTTGATTCCCTCTGTTTGTTGTTTTATTTGACGTGTGCAAGAGTATGCCCGTAATCCTCTTTAGGAGAACTAAGTGCCCCCACACCACACCACACCACCCCACTCCCGCCATTCCAGCCCCGTGGCGTGTCTCCGGTAGTCAGAAATGTGATCATATTTTTCACGCCATGCAGACTTGACACAGGGCCGGCCGTGTAGGCAGGTAAACAAAGGCTCTGTTGTGACAATACCCGCACCGTCACTTGCGGATGTTGGTCTAGACACCACAGTTGTGCCTGCATGAGACTCTTGACCTTTGCATGAATAGCCAACAAATGGCTGTGGGGTATGGGCCCACACAGGCCACCCCATGTCACTGACACTACTAACATAGTGACTGTACTGTTAAATGTTTATTGAAATAGCACACAACAGTGTGGAACTGAAGATCAGAAGTAGCGAAGGGCAAAGGATGTTGGTGAATGACAGCTGAAACATGGCTGTTTTCTAGGTTACTTGGACTTTGGACATTCAACTGTTTGTGATGCAAGCCCTGGGAGATGAGACGGCCTTGACCTACAGGCATTATTTAGTGGAAGTTGTTTTCTAAAACAACATTGCATTATATCATAAATGTTTAGGGTGTTCCTTTTATTAGCATGTGTGTTTCCAAAATAACGTCACTTTTTAAAAGTATTAATATTATGTACCCGTTTCTTCTCTGTCCCTCTGCAGTTTGCCCAACACCAAAGAGACCATCTTCCATTATGGTGGCGCGTTGGTGCCGCCGTCTTCGGCTACCTGCTCCAAAGGGTGGACCTGGCCCCTGCTGCCCTACCAGGGAACCCGAGATGAGGGAGGGCACCTAAGGTGCCTTCTCGGCCTCGCTTGGGAAGGCATTCTCAAGAGACTTTTCTTTTTCTGATGGCACTGTAGAACTTAACAACAGATTTGGATGGAACAGATGGGAATGAATGACTGAATGACTGACCACAAGGGGAGGGGGTGGGTGTTGAAGAAGGTTGCGGTCTCCGCAGGACGGAGATGAAATCATTTTTGATTGTCTTTCTTTTTTTTTTTTTCAACTTTATGAAGAAGCCATGCTGTGTGAAGAGATATTTTTAATGAAAAGCAAATGTAAGATAAAGTATTTTGTTCAGTATGTTGAGAAAAAGGTTTTGTTTTCTTTGGCCTGTTGTTTTCATTTGTTCATCTTTGAGGACCTTTTGACAGTTCAGCTATTGCCTTACTCCTTCCTGCAACAGTGGAATACCACCACAACAGTGAAACAAGACAAAATGGCGGGGAACAGGAAAGGAGAGTTGGGTGGAGATTCCATGCTGAAGAATTTCAACTTGATGACCACAGTGCACTATTAATTCCACGTTAGTTGATTGGCGGTTCCTTGCTAGCTCATTTGGACTGGTTTCTCTTCTGTGGTACTTAATTGTTCTTAGATAATAGGTCAGTTTGACTTATCTGCCAGTGGCTGTTGACTGAGATTTTATTCTCACTCTCTATTTTTGCCTGTGTAATGGAAGATGTAATCTCCAGCGGTCTTTAAACCTTCTTTAAAAGTCTTTTGGGATCTTTGCGGTCCTAAGTATGCTGGTTTCTGTGTCACAGGCCGAAAAAGATGGGCCTGATCTTTTTTATAACATGCAGACCAGGAGACATATTCTCTTTTTTTATAGCCATGTATTCTCTTGTGGACTAGACAAGCCTTCGTAGCCACAATAAGAACTATCTTGTGAATTGTCAATGAGAAACGAAAAGTTTTCCTTTAAAAAAAAAAACTTTCTGTGAACCTTTGTTTCTTACCTGAGTGAAGCAGATAAAAACATGAATTTTGGAAATTTTTGAACATTTACTGTAAGCACAAAATTTTTTCACACATAAAAAACCCAAGCTGGAGCCAACCTGTGGTGGTGTTTTTAAAGGTGCTATTGTTAGGTTATGACACAGTTTGACCACTTTTACAAGTTCTCTTGGCCTTTGTATTCAACTCGTGTACACAAGTGAGTGTACGTCTGTATGTTCAAAAGGGTGATTTGCTGTTTTTTGTACAACTCTCTTTGAACGCTCCTTCAGCAGGTCTATTTGCACTTAATTGAGCTGATAAGCCCTGCCTGGTTCTCTGGAGCTGCACAGCTATGATGGAGACCAGTAGTTCCACTGGAACCTTAAAGATCAATTGCTGTTGCAGTCAGATCAGCACAAATAATGGCCGTTTCCTTAGGATCAGTCATCTTATCTTGCCTTATTTGTCTTATCTGGCAGGTCCCTTATACACTAAGTGAGGAGTGAAGGGTAACAAGGTGAAGAGTTGAAAGAATGAATTAGCAGAGGAAACAGTTTAATGAATATGTCACAACAGAATAAGACGTTTATATTTAGATATTTTTTACAAAAGTAATTGAGGACATTGGATATGTTTGTTTTTTATTCTTATTCATAGTCATGAGTTCTCAGAAGTGTATAACACCTGTTGAAAGTCACAAGAAACAAAAACAAGCAAAACTGTAGTGAACTTGCCTCTGTAAAAATAACAATCTCAGGGGTTTGGTACATAGACTTGGGAAGCATTTTACTGTCCCAAACATTCAACTTTTTTATTTGCAAAGCCAAGACTGAATGACACTGGATGAACACAGATTCATGTCACCCATGTTAAACATTCCAGCAGCCATAGACCGAAGACTCAAACTGAGCTGTTCTTTTAGAAGAACGAACTGACGAGCTCCAGTAATGTTTAACACTTATGTACACAAACTTTGGATTTCCTCACCCCTAGATTAGTGCTCAAAGTGTTAAAGAGAAATCAACAAGCTCTGTGATGCTCAAAGTTGACTGAAACCAAAGGTGTGTGACAGCACATGCCTTCTTACAGCATATTACTCTGCGTTCATCCTGATGTCACTCTTTCTCTCAAAGTTTTTTTTATATACATATTATTTGTTACACAACATTGTCGTTTCTTTTGAAATAATTTATTCTAATTTATTTGGTGTGTATTTGATCAGTGCTATTATATAATGTGCAGGTTCCGTATGTGCGTTCAGTATGGCTAGTTTGGTGTGCCTCTTGCAACTGTGGGTCGGAGAATAAAAACAACACCAGTAGACAATCAAAAAGACATCAAATGTGCCTTGTGTCCGACAGACCAGCAACACAATCAGCGTCTCTCTGCAGTTTGTGTTCTGTGAGAGACAAAAACAATCTCAAGGCTTCAAATGGACAGATACTTGTCAGGAATAACACTGTACATTTGTCATGATATGCTTTCCCCTGTCCATTTTGAACACTCAGCGTGTAAGGCCCACAGTCTTGCCCCAAACAGTTTAAATCAAAAAGACCGTCTGCAACAACTGTGCACTGGAAAGTCTGTGAAAAGACATTTTTTAGATTTTATACCTCTGTGTTCTCTGAATTTGAACTTTTGTCCTTAACTTCCATAAGGTTATTCAAACATTACTTTGTGGTTGTACTGGATAATAGTAGGTTAATTAAA
>JAGFZM010005796.1:0-14300 GCA_017657215.1 Limnothrissa miodon
ACGGTTGCCAGAAGTAATGCATTGCCAACAGGAAAAGATCAATCCACGAATTTGTAAATCGATATTGTATTTTTTTTAAAACGAGAACGATATTGATCAGTGAATCGTGTTTTTTTTAACCCAGCCCTATTAACAAGGAGCACCCATGAGCAACAAGGGAAAGGTGTCATGGAAAATTGAGAATTCACTGAAAGAAATCTCACAGCAGTCTGTGATGAGTCAGAAATCTCAGAGAGAGAGGGCGAGTGCCAAGTCACAAGTGTCACAATTTGCAGGGGACTCATGTATCCCCAACAGATATAGTTTTAAGTGACAATGCAAAGTCAACTTATTATGCCTCTCTGTCTAGGCTTACATATCTATCTTAGGTATGTAATCTTAAACAATAACTTCACCCAATTGATAATGACGGCATAAGTCAATCACTTCACCCAATTGATAATGACGGCATAAGTTAACCTGACCCACCCTCCCTCCCCACTAAATCATGAGGTATGACAACAGTCTCCCTACTGGGTCACACTGCCCCAATAAAAACACACAATTTTACAGATATTAGTTGCAAGGAACCGTGTGTAGGAACTCTCCGTCTACCATGCTTTTCTCTGAATAACTTGCTCAAAATCAAACCACGGGCAAATTATGTTATGTTATGTAAAATACAGCATATGTAGTATCCTTACACCTCGCACTACTTATGGTTAAAATGTTTGAATTTCTTCCTACAAAAAAAAAGGAAGAAACACTGGGCAGAACCACGACTTGATAGGCCAACCAAACTGACAGAGGTCAGGTGGGAAGGAGGGGTGTAGGGGTGAGGGACCTGTCGTTACCTTCGTCATTACCTTCGAGAGGGCATACAGTACTGTTGGTAGCAAAGGGTGTGGTGTGCTGTGCAGGAAGACAGGAGCCTTACTGGTGATCGCAGTGTGTGTATGTAGGGGTGAGAGGACATTGTGGTAAAGGTAATGCCATTGTGCGTGTTTGTAGAAGGGCCTAACTGGGGTTGGTGTGTATGCTCCCATACCAACAGACAGCACTTGGCAGTCTTAAAGGACAGGGATATGCTCTACTCATTTACTCAGTGGAGAGGAGAAATGCTGAGATGTACAGCCAGCCTTTGCCCACCCTTCATTGACACCATTCATGACCGCATCCCCTTTTACAACTATGTTCACTTTTCATTCAAGAAACATAAAGGAGAGAAGTCAAAAACTGCTTGTGAAGGGTCAGTGTAGTGTTTCTAAAACCAATGGCTTCCTTTGTCTTAAGCCGCACACACACAAACACAAAACCGATTCAACTAATGGCATAGGCGAGTCAAAACACCACAGTGAGGAAGACCACGTGGAAAAACCAGGGCAAGAGCAAAATGCAACCACACCTTTTCTTTTCTCCTCACTAATCCAGTTTGAACCAGAGAGGTGAACAAACGGCCTTGCCATCACATGGCGCGCACACACACACACACACGCAGTTCCTCAACACAATATTACACGGCCCTCAGACAGACCAAACTGAGCTTTCTTGTGCTTGGTCAAACAGACACCAAACCAAAAACAGTGAGTTGCTTACGTTTTGCCCATAACTTGATGGCTCTGAGGGTAAGTCTGAAGTTGTCAATGTTGGGGACCAGGTGGAGAATTTCATCAGTCACTCTGCAACCTACACCATTTCAACGCAAGCAAAACAAACAGAGTTACAAGACGAAGCAGTAAGAGGTAACAAGTGTTGGGTGCCTGAAAGAAGAAATACAGGGGTCTTCCATTAAGCTGGCTAACATCCAAGTTCTGGCTCATTTTGCAAGCATCTTTAGTTTAGAGAGGGGTGCGCAAATACAATTAGTGTATTCGAGTGAATACAATGTGACTGATCATTTTCTTTCAAACAAGCAGAAGTCGAAAATAAAATAGTAAATGTTCATCAATTATGATCCGGCACTGAAAAAGATAATTTCCTCAAATTTCTACACATCCTGTGCTCCAATTTTCATTTTTTTATATTCAATTACCCAACTAGTTTAGTTCTGCCTTTTACCATCAGGTATTCCTAAAATCACCTACTTAGCAGATATCGCAGCAAATTATAAGTCTTATTTCAGTTATTCACAGAAGCAGACGTGGCTAACCAGGGGTTAGTGGAATCACTTCAACCCCATGTTGAAGCTGACGCTACTTCAAACAAGGCGTAATACTTCAGTGCCACTATCATTAGCAACTTTCATGGAATACCCCCTCAGGTGTCAATCAACTGCACCCAATTTTCATATCTACGGACAGCTCTAAGCAACATCAACCAGACTGCTGATTGATTCACATCATATTTCTCCATTAAATGGCCAAACATGAAATAACAGGGAAAGGGGGAAAGCTACCATTCAGGCTTCTAATGCAGCGAATGTCCAAATTCTTCAACAAACTGTCATCTCGTAGGTCCAGGTTCTCTGGAATGGTTTGCAGTGCCAACCTAGCAAACAGAATGTCAATCTGTCCAGAAAAAGCAAAAACATTGAGTTGGGGGTGGGGTGGCTGGGGGGCAGTCCAAGAATGATGACACCCTCATTTAGTGCCACAGCTCAATCTGTGTTGATGTACACAAAAGACCTACCTCAATGCCATCAAAACAAAGTTTTATCACAGGGACAAAGGCCTCTTCCACTGCCTATGGAAACAACATCAATCAAAATAAGTCACACACAAAACAAGACGCATTTTCCAGACACATAAATGGAAGCACGAGTGACAACAAACCAATTTAGGGCATCTTAACTGCACAAGGACTGTGTTCTGATATGGAATATGGAAAATTGTACCCGCAAATCTTTAACTTCCTCTTGCTCCCTCAGCTTTTCCGAAAATGAGGTGAAGAAGTCGGTCCTCTCCACGTGCCGAGGTGCCACGCAGAGGGCATCAATGTCAGCGCCTACAGGGACGAACAGTGTTCAAATGGCACTACTAAAAAAAACAGGACTGATGCACCAACACTGCTAAACATAGATGACTTATTCTGCCATACTGATCTGAAAATGTGCACACTGCACCTTCTGCTTAGATACCAATATACTCTACCTTCAAGCACCTTCTGCTGCGCAATACAGCACTAACTCAGTTCAAGGTTTTTCTATGCCCTGTCTTACTGTCTATCGTCTTTTTGTCTTGACACACTGTAAGGTAGGTGCAGTAGATGTAGCTTAACTTATATGTAGCATACTAAGTACATTTTTTAGCCTATAATACTTTCGCCTGAGGGCACCATACATAGTCTGTCCCAATGTCTTATTTATTTTTATCTTAATATAGTCCCACTTGAATTCATGGTGGAATATTGTCTCATCTCACTTTATACTCTGTATAGGAATTAAATGACAATAAGGAACACTTGACTTGACCCACACACACAATTTAGTGCTTGCATGGCACTATCTACAGCTCTCACAAGGATCTTAGGGCTACTAGCAAACTAATCCACATATGTCGATGGGGCAAGAAGTTATAACTTTTTTATGAGCTACTGTGCTACTGCAGTACCTCAAATGCCATTACAGTCCTCTTGTACAGGAAATAAAATATTTATGCATGTTGTTTTAGATAAATTTTAAATACATCTATGTTTAGGATATATTTGGTGGGCTTTTAGACTTCATTCCCATAGTTAACTAGAAAGTGTCAGTAAGTAGCCTGGGCCCGCCCATACTTCCTGAAACGCTACATTGAATTAACATTGAAAAACTAGTCAGTCTAGTGAAGCTGCCGTTTTAGAGCATTTCTGTTCCCAAAAAAGTGGGAACCACTCTCAGAAGGCAGGTAATATGGTAGGTTCGCCATACTAAGCTCCAATGAGCTTATTAGTCACGGAAGCCAGGCTAGTCAGTAAGGGGTTAAGAAAGAGAAATGGATGAGGGAAAAAATAAATTGGGAATTCAGACTGGGATTCAGACTGGAACCTGAATCCCAAGATTGCCATGTCCATTTGACCTATAGCTTTTATTCAACACACACACAAACGCAAGTACCTTGACTTACTGTATAAAAGAGTGAACATCCATACCTTTTGTGTGAACTCCTAGTCTGTAAGAGCCAAAGGTGAAGATTTTACCTCCAACTGTTTCAATCAATGAAGCAGGCAAATTCTGTCAGATGGAGAAATACAAAAAGCAACACTAAGTAAAAAATATCTAAATCTATTAAAATCTTTACATTCAAACCAATACTATGTGGTAACCTTTGATTCACTGATTTCTCGAATCCACTCTTTCACCAAACTGTTCAGTTTCCCCAAAACTAGGATTCTGTTGAGTAAACAAAATACATATGTCAATTCTTTTTGGGTTTTTAAGTCTCCGGTGCATGAATGCAGTAAATGTTTGATTGTTTCGCTTGAACCAACACATGGACACACACCTTCGTTGCAATTCCAGTTCCTCTTCAAACACCCCAAAAGGCTTCAAGGCCTCCGTGAGTTTCTGGGTGAGCACCAAGTCAGCTTCCTTTGGCAAGGCCAGGCTGATGGGTGAGGTAATGCCATAGTGTTTGGTTGGCTGTGGTGCCCCTTGTGATTGGTTAGTTGTAGGGCTGTGAAAATCAAACCAAATTTAAGCCATTTACTCCTTTCTTTTTAACTTTTTAGTACAACCTTTTAACAGACATGTTGGGGTCTGCTACAAACACCAAGGTGCAAAAAAATAGGGTTCGTGCATAATTTCCTTGTGCGAGTAAGGCAAAGCAAATCCAAAATCACATAATGTAAGAAATAATGATCACATCATTGACGTTGTAACAATGAAACGAATAGATCGTGGATTCACCACTGTACTAAGCGACAAATCAGAGAACATAACAATACGTGTCTAACAAATAAAAAGATCTGTCCATCATTGACATTAGACTACAACAAAGTCATTACACAACACATGGTAACGGACACCCGCTGATAAACACCGTCTACTTACTACATAAACCAACACTATTGCTAGTTTTGAGAAACCTGGGTATCACACCAAAACACAGTTTGTACTGGTTTCTACGGGGAAAAATCATTGGTAGCAACGCAGCTCTTTTCACAACAAAACACCAGTGCAGGGGACCTATTACAACATTATTATGCTAATGTTGAACCCCAAAGATTGCGACATCAAATGGTTGATATCGTGAAGGAAAATATATTTTTCATAGAAACCCAAAGTACACAAAACTCGTTTGTGTTAACAGGCCTGGCCTTCCTAAGGCGAGCTACGCTAATTTAGCGGATTATGTAAACTTTCAGGAAAAATCCACGCATGATTTTGCTTTTATAAATACATTCATCTATCTCAGGTAACAGCTATGTTCGATACAGGCGATTAACTGTTAGTCTCTAAGAGTTTTTTTTAGAGAACGTGTTGAATGCTCTGCACTGTATTTATTATTAGGTGTCGGGAAGATCTGCTGAATCTAGCTAACGTTAATCTTAAAAATTACTCCTAGCACATGTACATAGGTTCATGAAAGCCCACTACAAGAGCCAGGCAGGCATCACTAAACATCACTAAAAGAAAACATTTACTGGGAATGCAAACGTGTTTGTATACAGAATTCATAACTTGAGACCAAAAGCTGCACTATCTGCGTCCAACTTTCAAATATAGCTAATGCTAGCGGCCGTTGGCATGCTACGACCATTTGACATGCATGGTATCCAACAAACTCAGTACTTACAAAGGCATTGTTTCGACCTCTGCCAGGTATTACTGAATCTTTCCGAACACCCTTCCCATTTCAGTTATCACATGCATCAAAGGCATGCGTAACAAAAAGAAGTGTTTTTTTTAACTGACTTGCTAAGGTGTGTAACTTATTCCTTTTGTTTGTACAAACATGGCGTGGCAGCACTGCAAACCTCTACAGGAAGTGATGTCAATCATAAACGACACAGGCCGAGTGCAGAGGCAAAAATGGTAGATCTAGAGGTGAACTAGGTACAATAACGTCTGAAATTTGTAACTCAACACAGTGCATTTAATGTGTTTTACGGTCTATGATTACATATAGAGATATGTACATGGGATGGAAATCTTTGCAAATCATTAACATTTATTAGCAACAGCACGAGGACAGAACTATTTACATTTCTGGAAGGTGTTTGTGTTTAGCTGCCAGTAAAATTTCACTGCCTTTTTAATTTCAAAGTCAACAACATATTGAGTACATCATCATAAACATTTCTTTATTTCTTATAAGAGTTATATACACAAGACAAACTATACACATTTAATGACATATTATGATAAAACAACAACAACAACAAAAATAACACAAGGTGTAATTTTGTTGATCGAAATGCTTTAGGTGAGAAGGTGATCATAAATGGTTTTGACAATCCTGGTTAAGTAACCTTTGGTTGGCTCAATGGACGAGAGTAAATCCTCAACCTGGTCAACTCTGAGAAAGAGAGAATAAAAGTGATAGAAAATTTTACTAACGGCAATGCTTCATTTTCCACAGACTAACTGACCGTTAACTACAAAGAAAATACCCAAACCATCTCACAAAACCACATAATGACTTTGGTACCTACTTCTAATGTCATCAGTGTATGTTTAAGTTAAGTTTAAGACCTAAATGAGACGACTGATCTCACGCACGCACACACACGCACGCACACACGCACGCACACACACACACATAATGTTTACAATATAATATTTACAATCACTTATATTTATTAATATTGATTCCTTTGCCTGTCTAGCACATGAACAAATTGACAATAAAACTAACTTTGACATTAAATATCATACAGTACACAGTCTATAAATGGCTAACCTTGTATCTCCAATGTAGTTCTGGAAGCTTTTGATAGAAACCCCTCCAAAGGGATAAGCACAGGTAACCACCAGGGACAGCTGAAACTTGACAAATGCTTTGAGGCTGGAGAAAAGTATCATGACCCTGAAAAGAAAGAGAAGAGATGGATGGATGGATGGATGGACTAACAAATAAAATCATGTAACCGGTTAAACAGGCTTGCTTTAGCATACAGCATGACAACCGACTTACTGTCTGTCTGCACATTTGATCTCCAGGATGCCCAGTCTCAGCGCTCCCCATCTCTTCAGCCGGTGGATCTCCTCACCGAGGAGACGGATGCGGCTCACTGCCAGGCTCACTTCGTGCAACAGCTGAGAGGGAAGAACAGCTGCTCTATTACCCGCCCTCAAGTTTTTCTCCCCCTCTTAACCAAAACCTAAAATGTCTGGACTTGAAAATGACAACATCCGAGCGCATTTTAAAGCAGGACTACAAGTCTGAACTGCAAGGCTTTTTAACTACAGAAGTTCCCATACGTTTGCTTTTACGTTTTTGTTTTTTTTTTGGTCTGAATTTTTAGTCCTGAATCCCTCCAACATGGTTTTTCAAAGGTTTATGACTGATGAAAGGAAAGAAAATACAGGAAAATAAAGACAGGAGATACACACATATTTATACTGCTAATGGATGTTATAAGTTCAGTTCCATTTTTTAGTGGGACACTGAAGGCAAGATTACAAGGTCAGATTTTCAGTTAATAGGTTGAGTACTGAAACAACTGTGCCTCATTCTCTATATTAAAGGTTACCTAAGCATCTGGATGACTTCAAAGCTGTTACACAGAGGTAAAGTAGTTGCATAGTTCTACTTTAAATAAGTGTTATTTCTCAACTGCAATGTATTATCTTTTATTTGATTCTTTGGATTTATTTGTTTAGAATGATACATGGACATATAATCAACATAATCTTGCAGAGGAATTTGTTTGATATGCTGATCAGTGTCTAGTCCTTGCAAACCATCCATATCTTGTGTCATTAATACTTACCCTGGGAATGTCACGAGTGGTGGAGTACCCCTCCAACCAACCCTTTTCAGACTTGAGATGTTGGGAGAGCAGGTCATGAACCATTACCATGTGACACTCCGAATTATTCGCTATTCAAAATGGAGAAAAGCAAGATCAACACTAAACATGGTAATATGATAAGACGAATGTAAAAGCATGTTGACAAGAATAAGAACTTACTGTTTAACTGAAAGTCAAACAAGATGCTACAGAGTTTCTGTACCATTTCATTTTTTGTGGCACACATTCCTGAAACAATTACAAACAATTTACATCAGGACAAATTATTGATACAAAACTAACATAAAATGAGTAGATAAAAAGCGCTACAGTACATACCACTGGACGGCTGATGTACCACCTTCAAAAAAAGTGTTTCATGTAGAAAACTGAACTGCATCCTTTCATCTTCCTTCAGACTCAACTTCCACTCAATCACACTGGAATAGCAAAAATGTGTTGTAAAAGTATTCCCAATGCTAAGGGCAAAATTAATAGGATGGCCATTTTTTTCTGAAAACATCAGGAAAATTACCTGTTTAGGATGGAGGTGTGTTTCTTTATATCTTTCACCTGTTCATGCAACCTCTCAATTTGTTCAGCTTTTCTCTTTTTCTCACTTTCCATGTGGATCTTATGCCTGTACAGATCACCAGCAACAGTTGATTTTCAGTTCATTAATACTTCATTGTACTATTCTGTCATGCAAGCTAGAAAACAAATCTTGTCATTTTTGTCCCTCTTTATGTTATACAAAGTAATTACAAGAGTTATGCATTATGATATGGAAGGTCCACCATTAAGTGCCCTACCCTTATACTGATGACAAAAACAATTATATTAATATTGTATAAATATAAATATAATAGATATAAATATTGTATACATATAAATATAATAGATATAAATATTGTCAATTTACTTTTCCTGCTAAACTCCAACTTAAAGCTAAAGTCCATCACCCCATGTCCCTGTTCTTTAGGACTGCAGAGTGCTGCTGTCACCAAGTATCAGAACTACAGTAATTGGTGCCATGTATACTGAACTTGCAAAATGACAGCTAACGTTAATGCAACAGGCCATTGTCCTTCCATATTGAAATATGTTCTTCTCCTAACTTAGACTACTTGATACATACCTGTCTGGTCTCTGTGTGTGCACTTAATTGCTCTGACACGTGATGCTACTTCCTTGCCATTTAGCTAAACATTCTTACTCCTGAAAAATCCTCTCCCGCTAGGAAGTTATTGCGCCAACAGCAAAGAGCTCCCATGTTTTTCTCCGCCATACATAGTTCTCTTTGTTATCTGCTTAGAAAATAGCTACGTTTTATTTTGTGTCACCACAACCGTGATTTGAGTATCCGCATGTAAATAGGAAAGATGTGGTTGCGTATGGCACGCTGTTGTAAAATTTAAGAGCTAAACTGGATATGTGTTGCAGATATCTATCAGTTTTGCCTAGTCAAAAAGAACATTTCAGATATCTGCAACTACATTCTTACTATCCATAACTGTAATATCGGATATCCACAAAGAAATTCTTCCAAGGGCAAATTACGTCACTTTTACCATTCATTTGTATGAGGTTCATCAAAATGGATATCTACAATTAAATTCCAGATATCCACAATGTGAATTACAGATATCCACAACTGAATGATGTGTTTTGTCGTTTCTAACTCCAAGGCTGGATGAACTGAAAGAACTGGGTTAAGCTAAGTGCAAACAAAATAGCATCGCGCACCAGGGCAATTGAGTGCACGCACAGAGACGATACAGGTATGCATCAACTCATCTAAGTTAGATGGAGAACATATTTCAATATTTAAAGCCTCTATGTGTAGGATCGTATCAGAATTCCCCATCTATCGGCGAAGTGGTATACTGCATACGTTTGAATAAAATGTATTAGCCCTCCCCTTCCCACAATCCTAATTTCTTGCTACGGAGGCCGAACGCTCACTCGCTCGCTCTTATCTCAGTTTCTGCTACTCAGTCTCTGAGCGGAAACGCGAAAGGCGGAGCTGAATATACGATACTGCTCTCCCCTACAAGAACCCGTACTTTTGAAAATGGCGGCGCAAAATGGATATTCTTCTTTGGTCCCCAGCCATATCTATATATAAATGGAAATTACCAAGTTTACCGGAACACTACAATTTATTCATGGAGGTAATTACCATCGTTTTACATTATATTTTTAAAATAAAAAATATATTTTTGATAAAAGACGAAGATAAATGGAAGATAAATCCTACACATAGAGGCTTTAAAGTTCGGTGGCTTGTTGCTTTAAGTGAGGGCACAAGAAAACAGGAAATTTGCCCTCATCAGTTAGTGTTGGCTGCTGTAACGCTATTTTGTGTTTTGTTTGTATTGCCGTTCCCATAACATACATCGCCCAAGGACTACTGGTTGATTCACTTACGTTTCTTTCTCTGCAAAAGCAGCATCCAATCGTTCCAATTCTAGAACATCAATAAAACACACACACACACGCACGTGTAAAATAACACGACTATGTATTTCTTTAATAGTTACAGAAGCCACAGTGTTGACTGACCTTGCTGTCTCTCTATAAGTGTGGGCTGGATTGCGATCTGTGTATGGACTCGGTCATCTTTCAGGGCATGATCCACCGCTGCCAATTCTACCAAAGCAAGTTAAAAGTGTCTGATAATTTAGGAAAGTTATTTCACACCTAAAGCAAACAAACAAAATGGGCCAAGGAAAAAACAAACAGCAAAAAAAACAAAACCACCACCAACATACCAGCTTCCAAGTCATGAATACATGCATCAAAATCTATCAGTAATGCATCAGTTTCCAGCATCTTTTCCTGTATTTTCTGTTTGGCCTCCTGAAACAGAATAATAAACAAATAAGAATTATTAGACACTGAAGGCCGGCCTTTGCTCATGGTAACCATCCATTTAGAAGTTTATTCTGGTCAGTTGAAGATTGAGTCTGTGCATAGTGGGAAGAAGTAGTGTAATCTTCTGAATGAAAATCTCATACCTGTGTTGTGTAAACAAGTTTAGAGTACAGGTCAGTCTTCATCTCATGGGAAACCAATTTGCTTCTCTTTCGGAAATAAACCTTTCTTTCTTTTAACTTGGAACCAAAGAGAAGTAGCTAAAAAAGAAGATCATCCAACTGTTAAAAGCTATTAACTGATAATAAACACCATTTTGTTTTTATAAATCCCAGAGGACAATACCTGTTCCTTGGAGAGATTTGCCAACTCTGGCAGAAGTGACGGATTGATGTGTCTGATGGGATGGCCTTGTTGCAGCATTCTTGACTTGAGGCTTAAATCAGATACAGCATATAAAATAATAATAAAAAAAAAACATTGCTCTACTTTTTAAGTAATCCTGTGTTATCAAAATCTGATATTCCACAACCTTTTTAGGAGTACAGCAGTTGATACATACCGCTCAACCATATTGGTAAGCATCTCACAGTCAGCTTCATAAACCTTCTGTTTAGGCCGGTATATGTACAGCTTCTTCAGTAAGTACTCAAATTGTGGTGTTGGATTAGGTAAGGTCTAGGGAAAGGAAACACGTTTCATGTGAAAAGAGCAACTATGACAGAATATATGTAGTAGTAATGATTCACTCAAGAGTTGTGAGATTCTTACATTGTCAGCTAAGGTACTTGGACGAGATCTGTGGATGACAATGTCGATGCCAAAGTGCCTCAGGAATTCATTCACTGTGATACTTTCATTTTCAATTTTCTGAAAATACAAACAAACAAAGATGTTCTACTGCATTTGCTGAATGACTGAATGTAAAAAAATAATAATAATAAATCTGTACCTTATGAAAATCAAATTCATCATCCAAAGTCCTGTCAATCTGAGAGTCACAGTGGCTGTACTTATTTGCTGGAAATACAAATATATATACAAACCAATTAATACTTTTAACAGAATAAATACAAAAGGATTGCAGGCATTTTTCTTGAATTTAAAGGCATACCAGACAAGGCTGTGATGTTAACCTCCTAACCTCCCCCACAATCAGACAAAACAAACCCACACACAACCAACCATGTACAAAATTGTACACTCACAAATGTATGCAGATTTGTTTGCAGGCCAAAGAGTAGGAACATGTTATGTTGACTGACAATGGCCATGCTTCATTCTGTTTTGGTGGCTAACCATTAAGAAGAAGTAGTAACTGCTAAATATAGGCAAAGGCGACGAGTGAAGATTAATCTACCATGTAATGAGCCATTTATCCATCCTAAATTAACCTTAAAATGTTGCATGGTTTGCCTTTAACCTGAAATGAGGGCATCACTCACTTGACTCAAAGGTGGCCTCAGATTTAAGATAAGTGGAGTTGCTGCTGGAGCTTGTGCCATCTATCGTCTTTGTCACCATCATATTAAAAGATTCCTCAATGGTGTTGTCCAACCCCTGTTTTTATTTAGTTAAATAGTTATCCATTTTGAAACTGAAATGTTTCAAAAAATGTAAAGTGTTAAATTAATTAATTAAATGAAAAGAAAAGGTAAACCATACCGTGGTTTCATAATGCAAGACAACTTGCTTTCTTTTCTGCTCATGAGGCGGATCATCGTGGCCATCATCTGGGCAAGATCTTTTCAGACTTTTGGATTGGCCCAGGGTTGCTGAAAACACATTATCCTCTAGGTCTTCTACCAATGGACGTGTTTCACAGGGGATTTGTTCATCCTGAGTTTGCATGAGAGAATGGTCATCAACCCCTTCCGAAATATCCTCCTCACTACTCATCTCTGGAAGCTGTTCTGCATGGATATTATCCATGTCATTTAAACTGCCTAGTAGATTTGAAGTGGCATCAGGGCCACTTTCGAGAAAGTTACTTTTGAAACTGTTGGTGGCTTCTGGAGCAAGGTGATCAGTAGGAACTGGCTTTGGTCTTGATGGTAGTTTGGGTATAAAACCACCAAATAAAAGACGTGTTGTAAGTGGTTTAGTGTCATTGTTGGCCAGGGAGATATTTTTGGTGCTTTCAAGATTACCCATTTGTTCAGACACCACTTCTACAGGTATCCTGTCCCTGCAGCCTGTTGCATCTACAGTTTCAGGTTTATCTGGGTGATTTTCAGTGGCATCCAAACGGGGCAAATCTACAATTGTATTAACACCTACACCTGGAACTGGCTCGTTAAAGGTTTGTGAAATTCGTCTCAGTTTAGACCGTAGATCCTGCAGGCTTCTATGCCTTGATTTTTCTTTGAGCGCTACTGAATCCCTTTTCTTCATTGCTTCTTGATCAGGTGAAGCAACGGCTGGTTCGGCTGAATCAACATTTTTGTTTGAGCATAGAGAGATGGCTTGGTCATGATGAATACCTTGGCCTTTAAGACTAATGGAATCCCCAACAGCTTCCTTTTGCTGGCTCTGAGACACTGATACACACTCACTCATTTGTGAGTGAGCAGAGATATGTTTGCTACTAGTAAGCTCCATGTTATCCACATCAAGAGGGGGAAAAAAACTCCTCCGTCCTGTACCGAATGAAAGATCATTGGTGATTTCAGATTTGCAGGTGTTTGAGATCAAGGACTCAAATGGGAAGAACTTGTTTGTGCTACTTTTGCAATCAGACACTTCAGTGGGACTAGAACTCATAGCAACTGCTTGTTTAGTTGTAAATCCCATCTCTTCACAAGCAGCTGACATATGAAGGGAATCAGCATGACTGGAGGGAAGTGTCACAGGGAGGGAAGTGTCAACAGACATGGGGACCATGTTACTCCTACAATCAATAGGCAGAGTGTGAACCTTGAGGTCATCCTTATCCCTCATCATTTTATGTTTGGCATCAATAACAACCGTCTGGCTTTGTGTTATTTCCATGTCATTACCACCGACAGTTGTTTCTTCCTTTCTTTCAAAATAAGGTTCATTCTCAAGCATGGTATTTTGTGACAAAGATGGCACAAAAGATAAACTTTTCCTAATGCCATGTCTTGAAACAGCTGACTGGTTAGTCTCTGTCAATTCTTTCTGACTTCCTACATTTTCCATATGACTGGAATGTGATGAGCTAATCCCAGTAACTGTTTCATTTAAATTATGTTTGGCATCAATAACAACTGTCTGGCTTCGTGTTATTTCCATGTCATTACCACCAATAGTCGTTTCTTCCTTTCTTTCAAAGTAAGGTTCATTCTCAAGCATGGCATTCTGTAGTGAAGATTGCACAAAAGCTAAACTTTTCCTCATGGTTTTTCTTGAGGAAGCTGACTGGTTAGTCTCTGACGATTCTTTCTGACTTCCTACATTTTCCATTTGACTGAAGTGTGATGAGCTAAACCCAGTAACTGTTCCATTCATTTTATGTTTGGTATCAATAACAACAGTCTGGCTTCGTGTTATTTCCATGTTATTACCACCGACAGTTGTTTCTTCCTTTCTTTCAAAATAAGGTTCAT
>JAGFZM010005797.1:0-14299 GCA_017657215.1 Limnothrissa miodon
ACGGTTGCCAGAAGTAATGCATTGCCAACAGGAAAAGATCAATCCACAAATTTGTAAATCGATATTGTATTTTTTTTAAAACGAGAACGATATTGATCAGTGAATCGTGTTTTTTTTAACCCAGCCCTATTAACAAGGAGCACCCATGAGCAACAAGGGAAAGGTGTCATGGAAAATTGAGAATTCACTGAAAGAAATCTCACAGCAGTCTGTGATGAGTCAGAAATCTCAGAGAGAGAGGGCGAGTGCCAAGTCACAAGTGTCACAATTTGCAGGGGACTCATGTATCCCCAACAGATATAGTTTTAAGTGACAATGCAAAGTCAACTTATTATGCCTCTCTGTCTAGGCTTACATATCTATCTTAGGTATGTAATCTTAAACAATAACTTCACCCAATTGATAATGACGGCATAAGTCAATCACTTCACCCAATTGATAATGACGGCATAAGTTAACCTGACCCACCCTCCCTCCCCACTAAATCATGAGGTATGACAACAGTCTCCCTACTGGGTCACACTGCCCCAATAAAAACACACAATTTTACAGATATTAGTTGCAAGGAACCGTGTGTAGGAACTCTCCGTCTACCATGCTTTTCTCTGAATAACTTGCTCAAAATCAAACCACGGGCAAATTATGTTATGTTATGTAAAATACAGCATATGTAGTATCCTTACACCTCGCACTACTTATGGTTAAAATGTTTGAATTTCTTCCTACAAAAAAAAAGGAAGAAACACTGGGCAGAACCACGACTTGATAGGCCAACCAAACTGACAGAGGTCAGGTGGGAAGGAGGGGTGTAGGGGTGAGGGACCTGTCGTTACCTTCGTCATTACCTTCGAGAGGGCATACAGTACTGTTGGTAGCAAAGGGTGTGGTGTGCTGTGCAGGAAGACAGGAGCCTTACTGGTGATCGCAGTGTGTGTATGTAGGGGTGAGAGGACATTGTGGTAAAGGTAATGCCATTGTGCGTGTTTGTAGAAGGGCCTAACTGGGGTTGGTGTGTATGCTCCCATACCAACAGACAGCACTTGGCAGTCTTAAAGGACAGGGATATGCTCTACTCATTTACTCAGTGGAGAGGAGAAATGCTGAGATGTACAGCCAGCCTTTGCCCACCCTTCATTGACACCATTCATGACCGCATCCCCTTTTACAACTATGTTCACTTTTCATTCAAGAAACATAAAGGAGAGAAGTCAAAAACTGCTTGTGAAGGGTCAGTGTAGTGTTTCTAAAACCAATGGCTTCCTTTGTCTTAAGCCGCACACACACAAACACAAAACCGATTCAACTAATGGCATAGGCGAGTCAAAACACCACAGTGAGGAAGACCACGTGGAAAAACCAGGGCAAGAGCAAAATGCAACCACACCTTTTCTTTTCTCCTCACTAATCCAGTTTGAACCAGAGAGGTGAACAAACGGCCTTGCCATCACATGGCGCGCACACACACACACACACGCAGTTCCTCAACACAATATTACACGGCCCTCAGACAGACCAAACTGAGCTTTCTTGTGCTTGGTCAAACAGACACCAAACCAAAAACAGTGAGTTGCTTACGTTTTGCCCATAACTTGATGGCTCTGAGGGTAAGTCTGAAGTTGTCAATGTTGGGGACCAGGTGGAGAATTTCATCAGTCACTCTGCAACCTACACCATTTCAACGCAAGCAAAACAAACAGAGTTACAAGACGAAGCAGTAAGAGGTAACAAGTGTTGGGTGCCTGAAAGAAGAAATACAGGGGTCTTCCATTAAGCTGGCTAACATCCAAGTTCTGGCTCATTTTGCAAGCATCTTTAGTTTAGAGAGGGGTGCGCAAATACAATTAGTGTATTCGAGTGAATACAATGTGACTGATCATTTTCTTTCAAACAAGCAGAAGTCGAAAATAAAATAGTAAATGTTCATCAATTATGATCCGGCACTGAAAAAGATAATTTCCTCAAATTTCTACACATCCTGTGCTCCAATTTTCATTTTTTTATATTCAATTACCCAACTAGTTTAGTTCTGCCTTTTACCATCAGGTATTCCTAAAATCACCTACTTAGCAGATATCGCAGCAAATTATAAGTCTTATTTCAGTTATTCACAGAAGCAGACGTGGCTAACCAGGGGTTAGTGGAATCACTTCAACCCCATGTTGAAGCTGACGCTACTTCAAACAAGGCGTAATACTTCAGTGCCACTATCATTAGCAACTTTCATGGAATACCCCCTCAGGTGTCAATCAACTGCACCCAATTTTCATATCTACGGACAGCTCTAAGCAACATCAACCAGACTGCTGATTGATTCACATCATATTTCTCCATTAAATGGCCAAACATGAAATAACAGGGAAAGGGGGAAAGCTACCATTCAGGCTTCTAATGCAGCGAATGTCCAAATTCTTCAACAAACTGTCATCTCGTAGGTCCAGGTTCTCTGGAATGGTTTGCAGTGCCAACCTAGCAAACAGAATGTCAATCTGTCCAGAAAAAGCAAAAACATTGAGTTGGGGGTGGGGTGGCTGGGGGGCAGTCCAAGAATGATGACACCCTCATTTAGTGCCACAGCTCAATCTGTGTTGATGTACACAAAAGACCTACCTCAATGCCATCAAAACAAAGTTTTATCACAGGGACAAAGGCCTCTTCCACTGCCTATGGAAACAACATCAATCAAAATAAGTCACACACAAAACAAGACGCATTTTCCAGACACATAAATGGAAGCACGAGTGACAACAAACCAATTTAGGGCATCTTAACTGCACAAGGACTGTGTTCTGATATGGAATATGGAAAATTGTACCCGCAAATCTTTAACTTCCTCTTGCTCCCTCAGCTTTTCCGAAAATGAGGTGAAGAAGTCGGTCCTCTCCACGTGCCGAGGTGCCACGCAGAGGGCATCAATGTCAGCGCCTACAGGGACGAACAGTGTTCAAATGGCACTACTAAAAAAAACAGGACTGATGCACCAACACTGCTAAACATAGATGACTTATTCTGCCATACTGATCTGAAAATGTGCACACTGCACCTTCTGCTTAGATACCAATATACTCTACCTTCAAGCACCTTCTGCTGCGCAATACAGCACTAACTCAGTTCAAGGTTTTTCTATGCCCTGTCTTACTGTCTATCGTCTTTTTGTCTTGACACACTGTAAGGTAGGTGCAGTAGATGTAGCTTAACTTATATGTAGCATACTAAGTACATTTTTTAGCCTATAATACTTTCGCCTGAGGGCACCATACATAGTCTGTCCCAATGTCTTATTTATTTTTATCTTAATATAGTCCCACTTGAATTCATGGTGGAATATTGTCTCATCTCACTTTATACTCTGTATAGGAATTAAATGACAATAAGGAACACTTGACTTGACCCACACACACAATTTAGTGCTTGCATGGCACTATCTACAGCTCTCACAAGGATCTTAGGGCTACTAGCAAACTAATCCACATATGTCGATGGGGCAAGAAGTTATAACTTTTTTATGAGCTACTGTGCTACTGCAGTACCTCAAATGCCATTACAGTCCTCTTGTACAGGAAATAAAATATTTATGCATGTTGTTTTAGATAAATTTTAAATACATCTATGTTTAGGATATATTTGGTGGGCTTTTAGACTTCATTCCCATAGTTAACTAGAAAGTGTCAGTAAGTAGCCTGGGCCCGCCCATACTTCCTGAAACGCTACATCGAATTAACATTGAAAAACTAGTCAGTCTAGTGAAGCTGCCGTTTTAGAGCATTTCTGTTCCCAAAAAAGTGGGAACCACTCTCAGAAGGCAGGTAATATGGTAGGTTCGCCATACTAAGCTCCAATGAGCTTATTAGTCACGGAAGCCAGGCTAGTCAGTAAGGGGTTAAGAAAGAGAAATGGATGAGGGAAAAAATAAATTGGGAATTCAGACTGGGATTCAGACTGGAACCTGAATCCCAAGATTGCCATGTCCATTTGACCTATAGCTTTTATTCAACACACACACAAACGCAAGTACCTTGACTTACTGTATAAAAGAGTGAACATCCATACCTTTTGTGTGAACTCCTAGTCTGTAAGAGCCAAAGGTGAAGATTTTACCTCCAACTGTTTCAATCAATGAAGCAGGCAAATTCTGTCAGATGGAGAAATACAAAAAGCAACACTAAGTAAAAAATATCTAAATCTATTAAAATCTTTACATTCAAACCAATACTATGTGGTAACCTTTGATTCACTGATTTCTCGAATCCACTCTTTCACCAAACTGTTCAGTTTCCCCAAAACTAGGATTCTGTTGAGTAAACAAAATACATATGTCAATTCTTTTTGGGTTTTTAAGTCTCCGGTGCATGAATGCAGTAAATGTTTGATTGTTTCGCTTGAACCAACACATGGACACACACCTTCGTTGCAATTCCAGTTCCTCTTCAAACACCCCAAAAGGCTTCAAGGCCTCCGTGAGTTTCTGGGTGAGCACCAAGTCAGCTTCCTTTGGCAAGGCCAGGCTGATGGGTGAGGTAATGCCATAGTGTTTGGTTGGCTGTGGTGCCCCTTGTGATTGGTTAGTTGTAGGGCTGTGAAAATCAAACCAAATTTAAGCCATTTACTCCTTTCTTTTTAACTTTTTAGTACAACCTTTTAACAGACATGTTGGGGTCTGCTACAAACACCAAGGTGCAAAAAAATAGGGTTCGTGCATAATTTCCTTGTGCGAGTAAGGCAAAGCAAATCCAAAATCACATAATGTAAGAAATAATGATCACATCATTGACGTTGTAACAATGAAACGAATAGATCGTGGATTCACCACTGTACTAAGCGACAAATCAGAGAACATAACAATACGTGTCTAACAAATAAAAAGATCTGTCCATCATTGACATTAGACTACAACAAAGTCATTACACAACACATGGTAACGGACACCCGCTGATAAACACCGTCTACTTACTACATAAACCAACACTATTGCTAGTTTTGAGAAACCTGGGTATCACACCAAAACACAGTTTGTACTGGTTTCTACGGGGAAAAATCATTGGTAGCAACGCAGCTCTTTTCACAACAAAACACCAGTGCAGGGGACCTATTACAACATTATTATGCTAATGTTGAACCCCAAAGATTGCGACATCAAATGGTTGATATCGTGAAGGAAAATATATTTTTCATAGAAACCCAAAGTACACAAAACTCGTTTGTGTTAACAGGCCTGGCCTTCCTAAGGCGAGCTACGCTAATTTAGCGGATTATGTAAACTTTCAGGAAAAATCCACGCATGATTTTGCTTTTATAAATACATTCATCTATCTCAGGTAACAGCTATGTTCGATACAGGCGATTAACTGTTAGTCTCTAAGAGTTTTTTTTAGAGAACGTGTTGAATGCTCTGCACTGTATTTATTATTAGGTGTCGGGAAGATCTGCTGAATCTAGCTAACGTTAATCTTAAAAATTACTCCTAGCACATGTACATAGGTTCATGAAAGCCCACTACAAGAGCCAGGCAGGCATCACTAAACATCACTAAAAGAAAACATTTACTGGGAATGCAAACGTGTTTGTATACAGAATTCATAACTTGAGACCAAAAGCTGCACTATCTGCGTCCAACTTTCAAATATAGCTAATGCTAGCGGCCGTTGGCATGCTACGACCATTTGACATGCATGGTATCCAACAAACTCAGTACTTACAAAGGCATTGTTTCGACCTCTGCCAGGTATTACTGAATCTTTCCGAACACCCTTCCCATTTCAGTTATCACATGCATCAAAGGCATGCGTAACAAAAAGAAGTGTTTTTTTTAACTGACTTGCTAAGGTGTGTAACTTATTCCTTTTGTTTGTACAAACATGGCGTGGCAGCACTGCAAACCTCTACAGGAAGTGATGTCAATCATAAACGACACAGGCCGAGTGCAGAGGCAAAAATGGTAGATCTAGAGGTGAACTAGGTACAATAACGTCTGAAATTTGTAACTCAACACAGTGCATTTAATGTGTTTTACGGTCTATGATTACATATAGAGATATGTACATGGGATGGAAATCTTTGCAAATCATTAACATTTATTAGCAACAGCACGAGGACAGAACTATTTACATTTCTGGAAGGTGTTTGTGTTTAGCTGCCAGTAAAATTTCACTGCCTTTTTAATTTCAAAGTCAACAACATATTGAGTACATCATCATAAACATTTCTTTATTTCTTATAAGAGTTATATACACAAGACAAACTATACACATTTAATGACATATTATGATAAAACAACAACAACAAAAATAACACAAGGTGTAATTTTGTTGATCGAAATGCTTTAGGTGAGAAGGTGATCATAAATGGTTTTGACAATCCTGGTTAAGTAACCTTTGGTTGGCTCAATGGACGAGAGTAAATCCTCAACCTGGTCAACTCTGAGAAAGAGAGAATAAAAGTGATAGAAAATTTTACTAACGGCAATGCTTCATTTTCCACAGACTAACTGACCGTTAACTACAAAGAAAATACCCAAACCATCTCACAAAACCACATAATGACTTTGGTACCTACTTCTAATGTCATCAGTGTATGTTTAAGTTAAGTTTAAGACCTAAATGAGACGACTGATCTCACGCACGCACACACACGCACGCACACACGCACGCACACACACACACATAATGTTTACAATATAATATTTACAATCACTTATATTTATTAATATTGATTCCTTTGCCTGTCTAGCACATGAACAAATTGACAATAAAACTAACTTTGACATTAAATATCATACAGTACACAGTCTATAAATGGCTAACCTTGTATCTCCAATGTAGTTCTGGAAGCTTTTGATAGAAACCCCTCCAAAGGGATAAGCACAGGTAACCACCAGGGACAGCTGAAACTTGACAAATGCTTTGAGGCTGGAGAAAAGTATCATGACCCTGAAAAGAAAGAGAAGAGATGGATGGATGGATGGATGGACTAACAAATAAAATCATGTAACCGGTTAAACAGGCTTGCTTTAGCATACAGCATGACAACCGACTTACTGTCTGTCTGCACATTTGATCTCCAGGATGCCCAGTCTCAGCGCTCCCCATCTCTTCAGCCGGTGGATCTCCTCACCGAGGAGACGGATGCGGCTCACTGCCAGGCTCACTTCGTGCAACAGCTGAGAGGGAAGAACAGCTGCTCTATTACCCGCCCTCAAGTTTTTCTCCCCCTCTTAACCAAAACCTAAAATGTCTGGACTTGAAAATGACAACATCCGAGCGCATTTTAAAGCAGGACTACAAGTCTGAACTGCAAGGCTTTTTAACTACAGAAGTTCCCATACGTTTGCTTTTACGTTTTTGTTTTTTTTTTGGTCTGAATTTTTAGTCCTGAATCCCTCCAACATGGTTTTTCAAAGGTTTATGACTGATGAAAGGAAAGAAAATACAGGAAAATAAAGACAGGAGATACACACATATTTATACTGCTAATGGATGTTATAAGTTCAGTTCCATTTTTTAGTGGGACACTGAAGGCAAGATTACAAGGTCAGATTTTCAGTTAATAGGTTGAGTACTGAAACAACTGTGCCTCATTCTCTATATTAAAGGTTACCTAAGCATCTGGATGACTTCAAAGCTGTTACACAGAGGTAAAGTAGGTGCATAGTTCTACTTTAAATAAGTGTTATTTCTCAACTGCAATGTATTATCTTTTATTTGATTCTTTGGATTTATTTGTTTAGAATGATACATGGACATATAATCAACATAATCTTGCAGAGGAATTTGTTTGATATGCTGATCAGTGTCTAGTCCTTGCAAACCATCCATATCTTGTGTCATTAATACTTACCCTGGGAATGTCACGAGTGGTGGAGTACCTCTCCAACCAACCCTTTTCAGACTTGAGATGTTGGGAGAGCAGGTCATGAACCATTACCATGTGACACTCCGAATTATTCGCTATTCAAAATGGAGAAAAGCAAGATCAACACTAAACATGGTAATATGATAAGACGAATGTAAAAGCATGTTGTCAAGAATAAGAACTTACTGTTTAACTGAAAGTCAAACAAGATGCTACAGAGTTTCTGTACCATTTCATTTTTTGTGGCACACATTCCTGAAACAATTACAAACAATTTACATCAGGACAAATTATTGATACAAAACTAACATAAAATGAGTAGATAAAAAGCGCTACAGTACATACCACTGGACGGCTGATGTACCACCTTCAAAAAAAGTGTTTCATGTAGAAAACTGAACTGCATCCTTTCATCTTCCTTCAGACTCAACTTCCACTCAATCACACTGGAATAGCAAAAATGTGTTGTAAAAGTATTCCCAATGCTAAGGGCAAAATTAATAGGATGGCCATTTTTTTCTGAAAACATCAGGAAAATTACCTGTTTAGGATGGAGGTGTGTTTCTTTATATCTTTCACCTGTTCATGCAACCTCTCAATTTGTTCAGCTTTTCTCTTTTTCTCACTTTCCATGTGGATCTTATGCCTGTACAGATCACCAGCAACAGTTCATTTTCAGTTCATTAATACTTCATTGTACTATTCTGTCATGCAAGCTAGAAAACAAATCTTGTCATTTTTGTCCCTCTTTATGTTATACAAAGTAATTACAAGAGTTATGCATTATGATATGGAAGGTCCACCATTAAGTGCCCTACCCTTATACTGATGACAAAAACAATTATATTAATATTGTATAAATATAAATATAATAGATATAAATATTGTATACATATAAATATAATAGATATAAATATTGTCAATTTACTTTTCCTGCTAAACTCCAACTTAAAGCTAAAGTCCATCACCCCATGTCCCTGTTCTTTAGGACTGCAGAGTGCTGCTGTCACCAAGTATCAGAACTACAGTAATTGGTGCCATGTATACTGAACTTGCAAAATGACAGCTAACGTTAATGCAACAGGCCATTGTCCTTCCATATTGAAATATGTTCTTCTCCTAACTTAGACTACTTGATACATACCTGTCTGGTCTCTGTGTGTGCACTTAATTGCTCTGACACGTGATGCTACTTCCTTGCCATTTAGCTAAACATTCTTACTCCTGAAAAATCCTCTCCCGCTAGGAAGTTATTGCGCCGACAGCAAAGAGCTCCCATGTTTTTCTCCGCCATACATAGTTCTCTTTGTTATCTGCTTAGAAAATAGCTACGTTTTATTTTGTGTCACCACAACCGTGATTTGAGTATCCGCATGTAAATAGGAAAGATGTGGTTGCGTATGGCACGCTGTTGTAAAATTTAAGAGCTAAACTGGATATGTGTTGCAGATATCTATCAGTTTTGCCTAGTCAAAAAGAACATTTCAGATATCTGCAACTACATTCTTACTATCCATAACTGTAATATCGGATATCCACAAAGAAATTCTTCCAAGGGCAAATTACGTCACTTTTACCATTCATTTGTATGAGGTTCATCAAAATGGATATCTACAATTCAATTCCAGATATCCACAATGTGAATTACAGATATCCACAACTGAATGATGTGTTTTGTCGTTTCTAACTCCAAGGCTGGATGAACTGAAAGAACTGGGTTAAGCTAAGTGCAAACAAAATAGCATCGCGCACCAGGGCAATTGAGTGCACGCACAGAGACGATACAGGTATGCATCAACTCATCTAAGTTAGATGGAGAACATATTTCAATATTTAAAGCCTCTATGTGTAGGATCGTATCAGAATTCCCCATCTATCGGCGAAGTGGTATACTGCATACGTTTGAATAAAATGTATTAGCCCTCCCCTTCCCACAATCCTAATTTCTTGCTACGGAGGCCGAACGCTCACTCGCTCGCTCTTATCTCAGTTTCTGCTACTCAGTCTCTGAGCGGAAACGCGAAAGGCGGAGCTGAATATACGATACTGCTCTCCCCTACAAGAACCCGTACTTTTGAAAATGGCGGCGCAAAATGGATATTCTTCTTTGGTCCCCAGCCATATCTATATATAAATGGAAATTACCAAGTTTACCGGAACACTACAATTTATTCATGGAGGTAATTACCATCGTTTTACATTATATTTTTAAAATAAAAAATATATTTTTGATAAAAGACGAAGATAAATGGAAGATAAATCCTACACATAGAGGCTTTAAAGTTCGGTGGCTTGTTGCTTTAAGTGAGGGCACAAGAAAACAGGAAATTTGCCCTCATCAGTTAGTGTTGGCTGCTGTAACGCTATTTTGTGTTTTGTTTGTATTGCCGTTCCCATAACATACATCGCCCAAGGACTACTGGTTGATTCACTTACGTTTCTTTCTCTGCAAAAGCAGCATCCAATCGTTCCAATTCTAGAACATCAATAAAACACACACACACACGCACGTGTAAAATAACACGACTATGTATTTCTTTAATAGTTACAGAAGCCACAGTGTTGACTGACCTTGCTGTCTCTCTATAAGTGTGGGCTGGATTGCGATCTGTGTATGGACTCGGTCATCTTTCAGGGCATGATCCACCGCTGCCAATTCTACCAAAGCAAGTTAAAAGTGTCTGATAATTTAGGAAAGTTATTTCACACCTAAAGCAAACAAACAAAATGGGCCAAGGAAAAAACAAACAGCAAAAAAAACAAAACCACCACCAACATACCAGCTTCCAAGTCATGAATACATGCATCAAAATCTATCAGTAATGCATCAGTTTCCAGCATCTTTTCCTGTATTTTCTGTTTGGCCTCCTGAAACAGAATAATAAACAAATAAGAATTATTAGACACTGAAGGCCGGCCTTTGCTCATGGTAACCATCCATTTAGAAGTTTATTCTGGTCAGTTGAAGATTGAGTCTGTGCATAGTGGGAAGAAGTAGTGTAATCTTCTGAATGAAAATCTCATACCTGTGTTGTGTAAACAAGTTTAGAGTACAGGTCAGTCTTCATCTCATGGGAAACCAATTTGCTTCTCTTTCGGAAATAAACCTTTCTTTCTTTTAACTTGGAACCAAAGAGAAGTAGCTAAAAAAGAAGATCATCCAACTGTTAAAAGCTATTAACTGATAATAAACACCATTTTGTTTTTATAAATCCCAGAGGACAATACCTGTTCCTTGGAGAGATTTGCCAACTCTGGCAGAAGTGACGGATTGATGTGTCTGATGGGATGGCCTTGTTGCAGCATTCTTGACTTGAGGCTTAAATCAGATACAGCATATAAAATAATAATAAAAAAAAAAACATTGCTCTACTTTTTAAGTAATCCTGTGTTATCAAAATCTGATATTCCACAACCTTTTTAGGAGTACAGCAGTTGATACATACCGCTCAACCATATTGGTAAGCATCTCACAGTCAGCTTCATAAACCTTCTGTTTAGGCCGGTATATGTACAGCTTCTTCAGTAAGTACTCAAATTGTGGTGTTGGATTAGGTAAGGTCTAGGGAAAGGAAACACGTTTCATGTGAAAAGAGCAACTATGACAGAATATATGTAGTAGTAATGATTCACTCAAGAGTTGTGAGATTCTTACATTGTCAGCTAAGGTACTTGGACGAGATCTGTGGATGACAATGTCGATGCCAAAGTGCCTCAGGAATTCATTCACTGTGATACTTTCATTTTCAATTTTCTGAAAATACAAACAAACAAAGATGTTCTACTGCATTTGCTGAATGACTGAATGTAAAAAAAATAATAATAATAAATCTGTACCTTATGAAAATCAAATTCATCATCCAAAGTCCTGTCAATCTGAGAGTCACAGTGGCTGTACTTATTTGCTGGAAATACAAATATATATACAAACCAATTAATACTTTTAACAGAATAAATACAAAAGGATTGCAGGCATTTTTCTTGAATTTAAAGGCATACCAGACAAGGCTGTGATGTTAACCTCCTAACCTCCCCCACAATCAGACAAAACAAACCCACACACAACCAACCATGTACAAAATTGTACACTCACAAATGTATGCAGATTTGTTTGCAGGCCAAAGAGTAGGAACATGTTATGTTGACTGACAATGGCCATGCTTCATTCTGTTTTGGTGGCTAACCATTAAGAAGTAGTAGTAACTGCTAAATATAGGCAAAGGCGACGAGTGAAGATTAATCTACCATGTAATGAGCCATTTATCCATCCTAAATTAACCTTAAAATGTTGCATGGTTTGCCTTTAACCTGAAATGAGGGCATCACTCACTTGACTCAAAGGTGGCCTCAGATTTAAGATAAGTGGAGTTGCTGCTGGAGCTTGTGCCATCTATCGTCTTTGTCACCATCATATTAAAAGATTCCTCAATGGTGTTGTCCAACCCCTGTTTTTATTTAGTTAAATAGTTATCCATTTTGAAACTGAAATGTTTCAAAAAATGTAAAGTGTTAAATTAATTAATTAAATGAAAAGAAAAGGTAAACCATACCGTGGTTTCATAATGCAAGACAACTTGCTTTCTTTTCTGCTCATGAGGCGGATCATCGTGGCCATCATCTGGGCAAGATCTTTTCAGACTTTTGGATTGGCCCAGGGTTGCTGAAAACACATTATCCTCTAGGTCTTCTACCAATGGACGTGTTTCACAGGGGATTTGTTCATCCTGAGTTTGCATGAGAGAATGGTCATCAACCCCTTCCGAAATATCCTCCTCACTACTCATCTCTGGAAGCTGTTCTGCATGGATATTATCCATGTCATTTAAACTGCCTAGTAGATTTGAAGTGGCATCAGGGCCACTTTCGAGAAAGTTACTTTTGAAACTGTTGGTGGCTTCTGGAGCAAGGTGATCAGTAGGAACTGGCTTTGGTCTTGATGGTAGTTTGGGTATAAAACCACCAAATAAAAGACGTGTTGTAAGTGGTTTAGTGTCATTGTTGGCCAGGGAGATATTTTTGGTGCTTTCAAGATTACCCATTTGTTCAGACACCACTTCTACAGGTATCCTGTCCCTGCAGCCTGTTGCATCTACAGTTTCAGGTTTATCTGGGTGATTTTCAGTGGCATCCAAACGGGGCAAATCTACAATTGTATTAACACCTACACCTGGAACTGGCTCGTTAAAGGTTTGTGAAATTCGTCTCAGTTTAGACCGTAGATCCTGCAGGCTTCTATGCCTTGATTTTTCTTTGAGCGCTACTGAATCCCTTTTCTTCATTGCTTCTTGATCAGGTGAAGCAACGGCTGGTTCGGCTGAATCAACATTTTTGTTTGAGCATAGAGAGATGGCTTGGTCATGATGAATACCTTGGCCTTTAAGACTAATGGAATCCCCAACAGCTTCCTTTTGCTGGCTCTGAGACACTGAGACACACTCACTCATTTGTGAGTGAGCAGAGATATGTTTGCTACTAGTAAGCTCCATGTTATCCACATCAAGAGGGGGAAAAAAACTCCTCCGTCCTGTACCGAATGAAAGATCATTGGTGATTTCAGATTTGCAGGTGTTTGAGATCAAGGACTCAAATGGGAAGAACTTGTTTGCGCTACTTTTGCAATCAGACACTTCAGTGGGACTAGAACTCATAGCAACTGCTTGTTTAGTTGTAAATCCCATCTCTTCACAAGCAGCTGACATATGAAGGGAATCAGCATGACTGGAGGGAAGTGTCACAGGGAGGGAAGTGTCAACAGACATGGGGACCATGTTACTCCTACAATCAATAGGCAGAGTGTGAACCTTGAGGTCATCCTTATCCCTCATCATTTTATGTTTGGCATCAATAACAACCGTCTGGCTTTGTGTTATTTCCATGTCATTACCACCGACAGTTGTTTCTTCCTTTCTTTCAAAATAAGGTTCATTCTCAAGCATGGTATTTTGTGACAAAGATGGCACAAAAGATAAACTTTTCCTAATGCCATGTCTTGAAACAGCTGACTGGTTAGTCTCTGTCAATTCTTTCTGACTTCCTACATTTTCCATATGACTGGAATGTGATGAGCTAATCCCAGTAACTGTTTCATTTAAATTATGTTTGGCATCAATAACAACTGTCTGGCTTCGTGTTATTTCCATGTCATTACCACCAATAGTCGTTTCTTCCTTTCTTTCAAAGTAAGGTTCATTCTCAAGCATGGCATTCTGTAGTGAAGATTGCACAAAAGCTAAACTTTTCCTCATGGTTTTTCTTGAGGAAGCTGACTGGTTAGTCTCTGACGATTCTTTCTGACTTCCTACATTTTCCATTTGACTGAAGTGTGATGAGCTAAACCCAGTAACTGTTCCATTCATTTTATGTTTGGTATCAATAACAACAGTCTGGCTTCGTGTTATTTCCATGTTATTACCACCGACAGTTGTTTCTTCCTTTCTTTCAAAATAAGGTTCAT